>WSYH01003161.1:0-71763 GCA_036426205.1 Ascaphus truei
ATACACACACACACACACACACACACACACACACACACACAGATACACACATTGAAGAGCAATGGAGAGCAGAGGCAGCTACGGATGTTAGGGGGGGGAGGGTTGAGGGGGGAGGAGATCCGTGCAGGCAGCTCCCTGCACACAGTCACTGGGCAGGCAAATGTACAACTCTCCCCTCCCTCTCCCTTCTCCTATCACCCCCCTACCTTCTCCTATCACCCGGGGCAGAAGGGGACGGGACACCGCGCAGACAGAGGAGCAGGAGCAGGAAGGCAGACACACACACTCACCGTGTGCTCTGCACAAAGCCCCGCCCCCGGCTTCCTCTCTGCCTGCAGCCAATCCCCTGCGGCCCGGCCGGCATGAAGGAGTGATGGTGGGGAGTGATGATCGGAGGGATGGTGGGGAGGATAATTGCGGCGCACCTCTAGGCAAGCCACGGCGCCGGGGCGCACAGATTGGGAACCACTGCAGTACACTATTGCATGGTCACTGAAAATGTCCGGAAGGATGCCAGAGGATTGGATTCTGCTGGGGTTTGAGGAGAGAATCCAGTCAAGCAAGGAATGGTTGTGCGATTTCAGGTTTGTCCGTGTGGGTTGGGAAATGAGTTGTGATAGGTTAAGCGATTTAATTTGTGTGTGGATTTTGTGGTTTTTAGGGTCAAGCCAATTGAAGTTGAAATCCCCAAAAACTAGCAGCTCACTCTTCTCATTCAGAGAGAAAATGGAGCCAAGAAACTGGGTGATATCAGTCAGGGATTGTAGAGGGGCTTTAGGCGGGCGGCAGATGCCAGCAATCAGGACGGGCTTAGAGAAGGGGAGGCAGATTCTGCCAACTAGGATTTCAAAAGAGGTTGGTCTTGGGGGGCAATTTAACAGTGTAAATTGTAAGGTGTCTGCAATATAAAATAACACCCCTCCTCCTCTCTTTGACCTATCGCTCCTAAAAATGGAGTATCCCTGAATGGCAATATGTGCATCAGGGGTTTTAGGGATTAGCCATGTTTCTGTAAGAACGATGGCTTTTGGTTTATGCATAAGGCACCATGCCCTTAGTTCATCCAGTTTGGGCAGCAGACTCCGGATATTTATATGGGCGAGAGATAGCCCTTTTTGGAATTTGAAGGGGGTATTCTCAGGGGTATGGGACAGAGTTGAAGTGGGAGGACCTGGGTTAGATTCAATATCACCTGCTAAAGAGAGTAATAGTATGAGTAGAAATTTGAGTAGTTGTTTGCAAGTTGTTACTTTATGATGTTTGCCATTTGAGTGTGCAGTGATTGGTGTGCTGGTTTTCAGGGTTCTCCACCAACATTCAGTAGATAGTGCAAGGCCTTTGAGTAATCCAGGGTGTATGGTGATGTTGGGTGTGGGCCAGGAGGGGGGAGTGTATAGTGGATAGAGAGAATAACATTTCAATGAGGCCATGAGAAAGAACAAAGTGGTGGTAAAAAGCAGGTTCATTATGCCAGAGGTAGGTAATGCTGCATGGAGCTGTTGTGAGCCAAGAGTATGTGCGTGGACTAAACCGCAGGGATCATATTGTTGTCAGAAAAGCTCACCGTTTGTTGCACCGTGTAGAAGAGTTTGCAGTAGATCCCGTTCCCAGTCACCCCTAGTCAAACTATAGTCTAACTATATATTCTCACTTAAAACCTCACTTTAAATGCCTCACTATCTATTGCCAATGCAATGCAATTAGCAGTTACACCTATCTTGTTATAGGTCTAAAGTTCCAGTTTACATCATTATCATCACTCCTAAATAGCTATTGGCACTATATACAAGGTTTTGTGTATTTAGTCTCCCCCCAACTGTTATAGTTGATTATCTCTTACACAGGTACCACTATAGACAGTGCTGTTATTACTACACTGTCATAAACATTGTTCGATATCCGGGGTTTGCAGACTCCTATTGGATACACTTTGGCTAGTTTAATAATTTATTTTAAAGCCCTATATTTTAACTAATGTTCAGAATAAACCTATTGCGTTTTAAACACTATAACAAATTCCAAAAGGTGCGAGAGCGCTATCATACCGGGGCTCTTATCTTCAGTGCTGTAACTCTACCCGCCCCAAACAGCAACACCCCCCCACCCCTACTATTATTAAGCTGATGCGAGGGAACCATTCCAGTATATTACTGTATATACCCCCCAGCTTTACATTAGTGACTGGATATACTGTATATACCTCCCAGCTTTAGATTAGTGACTGTATATACCTCCCAGATTTAGATTAGTGACTGTATATACTTCCCAGCTTTAGATTAGTGACTGTATATACCTCCCAGATTTAGATTAGTGACTGTATATACTTCCCAGCTTTAGATTAGTGACTGTATATACCTCTCAGCTTTAGGTTAGTGACTGTATATACTGTAAATTAAAAATGGAGAATGAAGTGCGCTACTAAAATTGATACACAGAGGTGGAGGTATTTATAAACCTTACTCAAATATCCCCACACATGTACAAGTGTCTAAATGTGCATGAATAAATACATATAACCTTAGTAACATGAGGAGCGTCTGCAGCTGGCACAGGGGGTGGCTCAGCAGCCTTAAACACTGGAAAATACAGAAAAAACCACAGCGCACATTCACACTGCCTCACATCAGCGGCTCCCCCCTTATCGGCTGATGTGAGACAGTGTGAATGTGAGATTACCTTCACGGAGAACTGGGTGGGATATGATGATATAAGAGACTTTTCCCACATTTGAATGCAGAGAGGGCTGAAGCATCTTGCCACTGAAGGAGAGTAACACAGACGGTAACATCTGAATCGGTGGTTTCGGTCCCAGGGTGCTGTAACCCCTCCTATGCCATATACTATGCCGGCTTGTTAACCTGATGTACGCAGAACCTTTATCTTTATTAATACAATTTAGTGTTTCAGTTTTCACGATGAGCGTTGTGCGCTGTGTTTTTTCTTTATATACTGTATATACCTCCCAGCTTTAGGTTAGTGACTGGATATACTGTATATACCTCCCAGCTTTAAGTTAGTGACTGGATATATTGTATATACCTCCCAGCTTTAGGTTAGTGACTGTATATACTTCCCAGCTTTAGGTTAGTGACTGGATATATTGTATATACCTCTCAGCTTTAGGTTAGTGACTGTATATACTGTATATACCTCCCAGCTTTAGGTTAGTGACTGGATATATTGTATATACCTCCCAGCTTTAGGTTAGTGACTGTATACTGTATATACCTCCCAGCTTTAGATTAGTGACTGTATATACCTCCCAGCTTTAGGTTAGTGACTGTATATACATCCCAGCTTTAGGTTAATGACTGTATATACCTCCCAGTTTTAGGTTAGTGACTGTATATACTGTATATACCTCCCAGCTTTAGATTAGTGACAATATATATTTCCCAGCTTTAGATTAGTGACTGGATATATTGTATATACCTCCCAGCTTTAGGTTAGTGACTGTATATACTTCCCAGCTTTAGGTTAGTGACTGTATATACTGTATATACCTCCCAGCTTTAGATTAGTGACAATATATATTTCCCAGCTTTAGGTTAGTGACTGGATATATTGTATATATCTCTCAGCTTTAGGTTAGTGACTGTATATACTTCCCAGCTTTACATTAGTGACTGTATATACCTCCCAGCTTTACATTAGTGACTGTATATACTTCCCAGCTTTACATTAGTGACTGTATATACCTTCCAGCTTTACATTAGTGACTGTATATACCTCCCAGCTTTACATTAGTGACTGTATATACTTCCCAGCTTTAGGTTAGTAACTGTATAAACCTCCCAGCTTTAGGTTAGTGACTGTATATACCTCCCAGCTTTAGGTTAGTGACTGTATAAACCTCCCAGCTTTAGGTTAGTGACTGTATATACCTCCCAGATTTATGTTAGTGACTGTATATACCTTCCAGCTTTACATTAGTGACTGTATATACCTCCCAGCTTTAGGTTAGTGACTGTATATACTTCCCAGCTTTAGGTTAGTGACTGGATATATTGTATATACCTCCCAGCTTTAGGTTAGTGACTATATATACTGTATATACCTCCCAGCTTTAGGTTAGTGACTGTATATACTGTATATACCTCCCAGCTTGAGGTTAGTGACTGGATATATTGTATATACCTCCCAGCTTTAGGTTAGTGACTGTATATACCTCCCAGCTTTAGATTAGTGGCTGTATATACTATATACCTCCCAGCTTGCTCTCTGATCTGAAGTCCGGTCAGCATGTGAGTAGAGATCTCATAAACTTCCCCCAGATGTGCAATGAATGAGACCGAGTACCGTCACAGAGATCCCCCTGATCAGCACTCCCTTGCTGTGTCAGTTTCCATGGTAACCGCTAGAGGATTTTGCATGTCTCTCCTGTTTGATCTCACTGAGCCGCCGTACTGGGGGTGTTACTGCAGGGATTTTGTTACCAGGGGGGAGATATTACCACGGGGACCGGAAGTGGTTAGAGCAGGCAGGAAGTGCACCCTCCCGGAGTTATCACTGGGTGAGTCTCTGTAACAGGAATAATATTATAATATGAGGAGTGGGAGCCGGTCACACGTGGGATGAGGTGGGGGGGGGGGCGCGGGGGGGAACAGTGGGAGCCGGTCACACGTGGGATGAGGTGGGGGGGGGGGGCGGGAACAGTGGGAGCCGGTCACACGTGATGAGGGGGGGGGGGGGGGGGACAGTGGGAGCCGGTCAAACGTGGGATGAGGTTAGGGGGGGGCGGGGAAACATGGGAGCGGTAAACGGGGAATGAGGGTAGGGGGGCGGGGAACAGTGGGAGCCGGTCACACGTGGGATGAGGTAGGGGGGGGCGGGGAACAGTGGGAGCCGGTCACACGTGGGATGAGGTGGCTCAGTGCTACTGTGTGTGACCTGGAGTAGATTGCTATGGGACAGATATACTAAGTGCTGCTATGCATGTGATTGGGCCAGAATGTGTTATGGAGCAGCACTGCTTAGTAATATGGCTTATATCACCTACATATGTGTCAGGCGGTTAGTTAGGTGAGCGCTGCGTACATGAGATAACAGGACGGTTAGGGGCGGTATATTGTTTGAACGCAGCCAATCGTTTACATATGAGGGAAAGGCCTTCGATGCAGGTTAGGCCCGTTCTATAGGGCGCGGAAATTTAGTTGGCTGACGTGAGTCAGCCTTTCTATAATGGCGCCGCGCGCACGGCAAGAAGAGTAGAACTGGCTGACAGGGGGAAAAAAATGTTTTTGTAAGTATATGAGTATATGAGTGTATGTGTGTGTACAGTATATCTGTACAACGTACTGTATTAAAAAAATTGCAGGATTTATTTATTTATTTTTAAACACACACAGAGTCGCGCACAGTATATACACAAAAACGTGTGCAGCAAGTGCACGCGCCTTCGCACAGGCGCGCACGGCCGTACACTACATAACAGCCCTTACATGTGTCAGGTTGTGTAACGTTTCACATAGATGTTATGGATCGAGATCTCACTTCACTAAGAATAAGATAACATACATATATACACAAATATTTATATATTGTGTTATCAATAGCATCCGGCGCAATTTAGAAATATAACAATTTTGAAATATATCTGATAATGAAGCGTTAATATGGCTGTATTTCTTTGAAGAAGGTAAGATATGTATCTATCTGCTATGCACAATTAGATTTGAAAACAATATATCGGTGTTTGAACTAGTTACCCTGTACCAGGTAAAACATTAATAACACAGACTTAGAGCTGTTTGGAGGTAGGTGGCCCCTCCCCCCAGAGCTCACTCCTCACCTTTTTAACTTGGGAGGTATTTTCATTTTGCTGCAAGAACAGGATCTACTATGGTTCTTTCCCCTCATACAGACGTAAAAAGGAAGGGTTCACAGTGTAGTGTAGGACCTGCATTAATTTGCTTATACCTTGATGTTGGTATGCAGCCTTATGACGTTTTGGCCAAAGGGTTTAACTAAATAACCAAGTAATTATAATTTAAGTACTTAAACTTTATTCTTATTACCATATATGTTTTGACAATTGGATGTAGCATTGGGCACCCCTGTCTTTTGAGAGAGATTTTTCAGTATTGGGTGATGCCTTTTTTTTATTTGGACTAACAATTTATGGGAGAGGAAGTGGCTCAGTGATTAAAGAGACTGACTGGCAGTGAGTTTGAAGCAGGGGAACCTTGTTCAATTCCCTGTGTTGACTCCTTGCGACCTTGTGCATGTCCCTGTGCCTCTGGCACCCAAAAATAGATTGTAAGCTTCACGGGGCAGGGACCTTTACCTGCAAAATGTCTCTGTAAAGCGCTATGTACAACTAGCAGCGCTATACAAGAACATATTATTATGTCATAGGGCAAGCTTTTGAGAGTTTTCCTCTCCCTCAGGCCAAGTAATGTATAGATACCATAGAGATATCATAGAGATATGAAATTTGCGTGATTGTTAGTAAATGTGGGGATTCTCATTGGTCTCTCGGCCCCCCAGTGGCCAAGAGGTACGCTGACATCACAGACACACCTACTTCACTTTGACACACACAGACACACACATACTGACTGCCACAGAGTCTCAACCCTGCAGACTCACCATACCCCCTGAGACTGTCACCCGAGACTCTGAAGCCTAAACTGAGCCCTAAGCAGACTACACATACCCGTCGCCTGACCAGCACACCCACCTTGGTAAGTTTTACCCACTTTACGCCCTCTCTCCACCTGCGCACTGTCCCCACGCCGCCCCGCACCCCCCACTCACCCCTCCTGAATACTGCCAGGAAGTTAGATGGCCACGCTTGCTTCAGTGGGGATGAAGACACTTCCTGTCGGCAGGATTTGCCAGGAAGCAAGATGGCCTCGCTTGCTTCAGTGTGCTTGAAGTCACTTCCTGTTGGTGACCTGAGGGCAAGATTTGCCAGGAAGGGAGATGGTCCCGATTGCTTCATGGCAGCGGCCATCTTAGGTGATGAACAGATCCCTTGTAGTATCCCCCCCTTCAGGATCGGACTCCGGACGATCCACTTTTGGCTTGGGGGGAAACAGTCAAGAGAAAGTTATTACAAATGCGGCATGCAGGGCAGGGTCCCGGGCAGATTTCCATGGAGCGGTCAGAAGAGAGTCCAGGCTGCGGTCAAGGCACGGTACGCGGAACAGGAACTATGAACAGACTTTAAAAACAGAACAACCTGGAAACTCACAGGAACAGAGTTCCATGGTCTGGTGGTATCCGGGCGACGTCCAGCCTCCTTAAAGGCAGAGCGCCAGTAACCACAAAGACAGCCGAATCCTCATTGAGAGCGAAAGTGAAAAGCAGCACTAAATACAAAGTAAGGGTTCGTTAGTTAAATTCTTTGTACAAAGCATTCTAAGCCTGCTACCACGTCACGGTAAACCCTCTTCAGCAGGTCCTAAACTACCTGCAATGGTTTTCTATACCTCTCTAATGGGGGGAGAAATGTCCCAATATCCGGGGAGCAAAAAGAGGACAAGCAGGGGTCCATGTGTAAGTCCAGGCAGGACAAAGCATGCAATAACAGGAACAAAAGGGGACAGGCAGGCATCCAGGAGAGGAACATCTAGGATGCAAGGCACTAGAAAGTGGGCGCTGGCCGCGTCCAGGGCCCCATAGCGCCCCTCCCTTCAAGAGGGACCTCCGGACGATCCAAGGTGGGGGGGGCGGTGTTCCCTACCTCTGTGGGTCCATTGCATGGCTTGTGTTACGTTGCTGACTGCAAACAGGATACGGACCCACAGGGCAGAGGTAGGGAGTAATACACTGACCTTGGCCTGGTAAGCAAGGGTAGTCGGCTCCGAGGTCGAGGCAGGCAGCAGGCAAAGGGTAGTCAGGTCTGAGGTCGAGGCAGGCAAAGGGTAGTGAGGTCCGATGCCGAGGTAGAGGCAAACAACTTAGGGCAGGATTTGCCAAGAAGCAAGATGGCCTTGCTTGCTTCAGTGTGCTTGAAGTCACTTCCTGTTGGTGACTGAGGGCATGATTTGCCAGGAAGGGAGATGGTCCAGATTGCTTCATGGCAGCGGCCATCTTAGATGACAAACATATCCCTGATAGCGTTTTGTGTGCGATCACACTTTATCAAGGATAAAGCTCAGAACCCAAATCCAGCACACATCCCCCCTGTAAGCTCAGAACCCAAACCCAGCACTGCTAAAGCTCTAATGCAGGCACTCATTCTCTCCCTTCTCGATTACGCTAACCTCCTGCTGTCCGGCCTTCCTGCCTCTCACCAGTCTCCGCTACAATTTAACCTAAACGATGCTGAAATTCAAGGGCCACCTTGCACCCCACTTCTCACACCATATGTAGGAGATTCATGCAGAGGGTAAAACAGGAAATGTATATTAGGGGAAAAATATAGGCTTTTCATTAGCCGAAATTTTAACACCAGAAAATATAGCTTATGTTTCACCAAAAGAAACATACCTAGCGCCATGTGGAGCACTGACTAACACAAGAACTGTGGGTTGGAGGCTCAGCCCCTTACCAACAATAACACACATTCAGTATGAGGTCAGTTTTACCTGTGGGCCTCCTGGCTGGGATAGGGGGGGAGGGGTGGGTGGGAAGTACATGTGCAGGGCGGTCTCTCTTCAGTGGTGCAGGGCGGTCTCTTCAGTGGCGCAGGGCGGTCTCTCTTTGACCGGGCGGTCTCTCTCCAGCCAGGCTGGCCGGTCGCTTCCTGGATCAGAGAGTCCTGCGCACTTTAGGCTTATTAAAGGTCTCTAACGAGCCAGCTGAGTTAATTAAGAGAGCCTGTCCTGATATTAACCTGTTAAGTGCTAGGTTCATGCTCTGTACACAGGTTTCCCTGCAAAGCTATAAGGTGAAGGCACCCTGTCACAGGGTTATTGTGTGACAGTATAAAACTGTGCTCGGTATATATTGTATTCTCTCCCGTCTCCTGTAACCTCCTGCTGTCCGGCCTTTCTGCCTCTCACCTGTCTCCCCTACAACCTGTAACTGTGCTCTGTATATATTGTATTCTCTCCCGTCTCCTGTAACCTCCTGCTGTCCGGCCTTCCTGCCTCTCTCCTGTCTCCCGTACAATATCCTAAACGCTGCTGTCAGAATCATTTTCCTCTCTATTAAATCCTTCTCAGCGTCTCTCCTGCTTAAAACACTCTCCTGGCTTTCTATCAAATCCTGCATCTCACACTCAATTCTCCTCCTCACTTTAATACTCTGCTCTACCCCTCCTTACATCTCACCCTAATATCTCACTATACCCTCCTCTGCCCCTCCTTACCTCTCATCCTAATATCTCACTATACCCTCCTCTGCCCCTCCTTACCTCTCAACCTAATATCTCACTATACCCTCCTCTACCCCTCCTTACATCTCACCCTAATATCTCACTATACCCTCCTCTACCCTCCTTACATCTCACCCTAATATCTCACTATACCCTCCTCTGCCCCTCCTTACATATCCCCCTAATATCTCACCATACCCTCCTTAGATCTCTCACTATACACTGTCACGACTCTTGCGTTTTGCTCAAGGATGTCTTCTCTCTACCCCTTTTGTATCTAAAGCCCTCTCCCGCCTGAAACCTTTCTCACTGACTGCCCCACACTCTGTAATTCCCTTCCCCTCAATATCCGACTAGCACCCTCTATATCCACCTTTAAGACTAATTTTAACAACTACCTCTGTAACGAAGCATATGAGTAGCTACGTGGCTGTACTATACATCTCATACACCGACCGTGGCCCCTTGCAGACACACTTACCAGAACACTTTCCTACTGTCTCTGTACGTTCTTCCTACTTGCCACTTAGATTGTAAGCTCTTCGGGGCAGGGACTCATTTTCCTAATGTTACTTTTATGTCTGAAGCTCTTCTTCCCATTATATGTTATAGTAATTAATATATCACGTGTATTACTGCTGTGAAGCGCTGTGTACATACATAGCGCTATATAAATAAAGTTATACATACAGCAATGTAACAACAGAAACGACACAGCACCCAGAATGACTGGCAGAAGGTGTATTAAAAAACACACAAACATATCACAAACCTACATTAAAGATATTAAAGTGAGCTTCATATAGTCCCAGTGAGATCAGAAAGGTCCAAACCTGTGATTCTGATGTGACCCGGTGCACCAGGTCCCCGGACCCGCGGCTCGCAGCACTCGGGGGGGGGGGGGGGGGGGGGGGGGGGTCACAGAAGAATCACAGGAAAAGCTCAACAGCTGATCTACCGTTGAGGCGTCCTACACACGTTCAGCGCGCGCAGACGCTAAGGTGGAAAGACTCGCACATCCAGCCTCCGAGCAGCTGATCTACCATTGAGGCGTCCTACACGTGGCAGCGCGTGCAGACGCTAAGGCTGCGGCCTCATTGCCTCCGCTGCACGCGCGCCCACAAGGCTGGCGGCGCGTGCTGCCGATTCCCCGGTCTGCAGTGAGCTGCAGGGGGAAAGAACGGGGGAGCGTGGCGGGGGAGTGACGGGGCGCTTTTATCATGTTCACAATAGTGATCCACGTGCTTTGCACTTTTCAACTATTGACCGAGGACGGAGCTATACAGAGCCCCCCCTGCTCTCAATGCACAGTGTGTGTGTGTGTGTCACAGATGCACCGTGACACAGTTGTCAACCCCCCAGGCTTTGTCCCATCCTAAAACTCAGCTGTACAGTTATTTTGCAAATAATACTTATGTAACACCCCCCTCTCCCCCCACCCCCCAGATAAAGGAGAAGGGGGTCTCACACCAGAAATATAACACTCCCAATTGTGTTACTGTCTGTGTAAGTAGAGATATACTTGTGGGTGTGCAGCAGGTTACCTTGTTCTTCTCAGAAGGTCTGTGCAGGCTCTTGGCAAGGAGAACAATGGAAGAAAAGGGCGCCAGGAAAGTATAAAACGTTATTAACAGATGACTTCTTCCCTGAGAGATGCCCACATAGCGTTCCCCAAACAGGCACTTACTTTTCCTGTGTACATTGTCACGGATAAGGCCTGGCTCGCCCTGGATACATGTGGCTGCTCCCACTGGGACTCGGCAGGGTGCCTGTGACAGAGAGGGGGTAACCAGGCTCACTAATAAAGGTTATGCCCACTTGGTTGCCCCTGAGCTTGAGCTGTGTTTGGGGGTCCTAGAGTATCAGCTCTTGGACCTGCCTGTTGTACATGTACTGCTATGCAATGTATGTAAAATGTGCAACCATAAAGATAAGGGGGCAAGGTATCCCCAGAACAGTACCGGGGTCCCCAGTCTCAGGGGGATGCCCAGATAACCCTAACCCTGGTATTAGGAGTTCAGGGGGTTCTCCAGTCAGGTATAAGACTGTGAGGCTTTTATTAAAATTAAAAGTCTACGTTTGGAGACTGTAAGGGATGTGGCTAGTGGGGTAACACAGCTCAGGTTTTCACTCTATCTCTCACACCAATAAACTTAGGGCATTTAATAAGAAAATGAATAAAGTATATTTTATTAAATCTGGTATGTTTCAAAATATGTTATACTTATACATTGTAACATAAGCTGGGTCCTTTTACTGCAGGACTCCACAGGGGGCCGATGGGCCACCAGGGTGTGGTGCCAGTAAGCCTGTCCTAAGTCCATAGATAAAAGTGACACCTGTTGCCAGGAGTGTGAACAACCATCGGTGCAGGATGGCTGAGTTAAGTGTCCAAATCCTGGGCTGTTTACAGGCTCTTCCTGCCAGTAGTCACTCCCTAGACTGAGAGGCACCTGGCCTCTGCATGACAAGTAGGTAAATGGCGATTTTCGCACAGGCCCCTTTGCTTTGTTGAAGCTCAGGTGCCAGGCGTCGCAAGATTGTCAAACATGTGAATGGCTAGCAGTAAAGTTCCCACGCTTGTGGGTTGGCAGTAATGCTGTGGGACTGACTTTGCAAATGTTATAACAAAGTTAGTAGCCAGCCCAGGAAAGAGATCCCAAGACATATCCAAGTTGTGACTCCAAGCCCAAAGAAGCCTTGCGGAGCTAGCAAGGAAGCGGCTGCAGGACGGCAGAGCAGAATATTTTCTAAGTCCTACTTTCAGCACCATTTCCAACTTGTTAAAGACTTTATTTCGGTCAAAGAAGTTTAGTTTTTCAGCCCAAAACCCCAGTAAGTGTGTTTTCTCCTGTATTATTGTAATTCACTGTGTGTCAGTTTCCAAGAAATAAACGCAATTTATTGAACATTTTTATTTTGCTTAATGATATGATCCCAGGATAAAAGGTGTAAGTACCTGGTCTCCCGTGACAGTGCCCTGACGTTTGAGGAAGCCCACCCTATCACCCTAACATAGCTTCTGCTCCCCCATATGGAACACAGCTGGGAACCTATCCCTTCTGGCAGCTATGGGGTGATACTCTAAGGCAGGGGTGCGCAAACCTTGCCTCCTACCTGCTCTCCACCCCCCGCCCTCTTACCTTGTCTCCGGAGTCAAATGACCCCCCCCCCCCCCCCCCGTCTCAGTGTAACACTCAGCTGTACAGTTATTGTGCAAATAATCCTTACATATCCTGTATGTCCTGAATCATTAGGTGAGAATAGCATTAATTGTCACAATGTTATCCTCTCCCTCACACAACTAACACTATTTAGGCATCAAGAACAGGAAATATAATAATCACAGTGTATAATATAACAAGTTTATCAAAGTGACAAAATAGCAACAAATACCATGATTTATAGCAACCTAAAGAACTGAGCAGCCCCTGGGAAACACGTCTATTGGGAGGGAAACCCCTGAGAAGCTGCAGTCGGGGCAGAGCTAAGTGTGGCCAATTCCGATGTTCTGATTGGTCAGGGATCTTCACCAGAGCTCCCTATTGGACAGAGGAGGTGGAGGAGGGACCAGGACACAGCAGGTCATGGTATTAAAGGCAGGAGCTGATACAGTTCTTATCAGTCTGTTTGTGATCATCTTTCTACAACATGTCCCTTTGTCTTCCAGCTCCTGAACCAGCTCCAGATGGTGAGTATTTAGCTAAATATATATCACTTTATACAATTCATACTTTGATGTTGTATTTATATTGAGATTTATTTCGCACGACTTTCTTTGTTAGAATATATTTAAATTAACTTGTACTAATTATGTTTACTTGTTCTTTTTTTTAAATGTTTGATTCATGTTAATTTTCCTGCTGTACAATATAGTTTCAATGTTGTATACGCATTTTGTTGCAAATGAAATATTAATCAGTGTTTACTCGGAGATCTGATTTGTACAACATATAATAACATGATTTTGGAGAAACATTTGAAACTTCCAAACATTTTGACTTGATTGGTAGAAGAATCAACAGATAAAAAAACAAGTTTGATGGATAATAATTTCAGTCCATTTTAATGGCCTTTAGGTAACCAATAATTGACAATACTTTCCTACTATAATCTTCCAGCAAGTACAAAATGATGGGTGTTTCACATAAATAAATGAACAGGTTTATTTTATCAGCAATGTACAAATTAGCATCAAAAAACGAGAAGACAAAAGTGCACAGAAATTGTGCCGTTTTATATTTGTTATATTTCTATTAATTTTTCTCTGTAAACTGTTATTTCATATTTTTATGTACAATTTACAACAGATCATTATGTATTAATAATAAGCTTTTATACAGACTGATTCTGTTGTTGATACTACTTTATATTTTAGCCTCACATTATAACTTTTTAGTAACATACTGTAGCAGATACTCCCCTAATAGTAGGACAGATAATTTAATATAGCAGGGAATACACTAGTATACTGATTGCAGAGTCTGAGTGAAGCCACAAGACATACTGTATTAGCCCGAATATAGTACGGCCTCGTACATAATACGACCCTAAAGTTTTTAAGGTGTTCTACATGAAAAATAAAAAGTGTTAGGCTGCGTCCATAGATGGACCAGCCGTGCTGAGGCGTGCGGACGCTCCGCGCTGAGCCCCTGCATCTTCAATGAGGATGCCTTGAGAGGGGGCTCACGCGAGCGTCCGCAGGCGTGCTGAGGAGTTGGAGGTTTCAGCCGAGTGCCAAGCTGTTTTTCAGCCCGCTGTCGGCTGAAAACCTCCAATCACAGCACAGCAGCGTCAACGTCACGGCGCCGTGACGTCAGCACCGTGACATTGACGTCAGTGCGTCGCGGGCGATTGGCCCAGGGACGTCACTGCCCCGCCTCCAACCACCTCCCCCCGCGCACGCTGGCTCGCCTGCAAGTCCGTGCAATCGCGCTGACTGAAGCAGGCGAGCCTCAGCGTTAGCGCGCCTCCGCTCTCCCCACACCTCTATGGCCCCGGCCTTAGGCTGCACATATAATATGAGTACAGTTTTCAGAAGGACATTTTTTGGAATAAAACATAGCACTATATTCGGGCCAATACGGTACTTTATTGAACAGTAGGAGGCTCTCAGAAATGCCAGCAGCAGCTCTGATGATTTTGTTCCTCCTGACAAACAAACAACAACAATTGGAGAATTCTCTGTTTCAGGAACCAGTTGAGTTTGATAAAGTTGCAATTTACTTCTCCAAGGACGAGTGGGATTATTTAACAGAAGAACAGAAGGAACTTTACAAAGATGTGATGATGGAGAATTACCAGACTCTCTGGTCTATAGGTAAGAAAATATTACCCTAATTATGGCAAAAAGAGAGAGAAAAGAAGCCCCAATGAATGCACTCATAGCAATGTAATGATAAGTTGTCATATTAGTTAAAAACCTTTTAATAGTCAATAGTTTAAAAATTTGTTATGAGGGGACCTGGTATAAAAATCCATGACCAGCCCTTAGAACCTTTATACTTATTGAAGCACAACGTTAGTGGTTATTGGTCATATAAAGAATGGCCATAACATCCTGTCTTATCAGAGATCCTGTATAAACACTATCTTCAGTGCAAATAGACTATATTTCTCATGCAATATTGTATCAGCCCTTATTGTGTATAGTGGGCTTGTATTATCTAAAACACAGAGAGTAGAAATTGTATTTCAAACACACACAGTATCTCTATGCCCTGACTCACTGTATACTCAGTGAGCTATTGCTCGAGTATTTCTCGGGTATATGTGATACGCTAATACACTGAGAGTATTGTATACATGGAGAGGTGTCAGACGAACATATTATGATCATAGTCGCACATTATCATTAAACATTAACATGCAGCCACTCTTAGTGGATAATCTGCAGTAAGAGGAACACACTAATTGTGTAGTTTTAGTCCCCAGGGCACGATTCTAAGATCGTATCCCGTTATAGCCCTTTATGGTTTGCGTTAAAGAGACTGCAGTATATAGCTCACTCTCAGTAATACAATAAGATTGCGCTGTTATTAATAATCACACGCAGTCCATACTGCAATGCTAAACATAATCATGCACATGCACCACTCTCAAACAGCACTAATGTTTAAGCTGCTAAATATTGAGTACTGCTATTGTTTCTATAACAAGATACAATATCGTGTGAGTGAGCTCGTGAAGCTAGAATACATATGTAGCAACTGCATTTTATGTAGCAATATGGTGACCACACTCAGTTATCAAATGCTCGTTGTTTAACTCTGTTATAACATTTGTAACAAAGAGGAAGAGTAAGTTATTTATTCTTAGGCCGAGTCCATGGTGACTGCAGCCATGCGGAGGTGCGCTGAGGCTGAGGGAAGCGTGCGCGAGCCCCTGCTAAAGCCGCTTTCATTGCGGCTGCAGGGGCTCACTGCCGAGCGGATGCGCTCCTCAGCACGGGCGCTGACCATGCCGGAGGCCTTAGAGAAACCCTTAAAGATGAAATGCAAATGTAGCTGATACGAATCTGTGTCTGTGTCACATGTCTTCAGCTTTCAGCTTGGAATTGTTAGCACCGTGTTTGTTGAACGGCTGCATTCACAGGGACTTCCGCATGATAACGTCATTCCGTCTGACCACCTGATCACCTAACGTACGTTTCACGCATGAGCGCTTTTTCAATGGCGAGTACGTTGTGGTCACGTCTCGTATTTATAAGCAAATGGTAGTTATGGCAACCAAGTAACTAGTATTAATCCCTGCTAGTCCAGGTAAGTTTGTTGATGCACATCCCGACTCAAGAGAGAATAATTACTGTGTATTTATCTAAAAGTTCACAGCAAAGGAGGCGCATGCACGATGGCAAGGAGTATGGTTGCATGAGTCTATAGCTTAGCTCCCCGTCGGCAATAAAAACAAAGCAAAACAGAGAACCCAAAACAAACTTAAATAAAGCATACCGCTAGGCTTGGGATCACTCAGGGATGACTACGAGGTCCCAGAAGAAGAAAAACCAGGCGGATTTGAAGCATTATTTTCGAAGTGCAGAGATGGCGCGAGCAGAGGGAGAAGCAACACCGGTCTCCAGCCACGGCTCCGACTCGGAGTAGGAGGGGAGAAGAGTGACTGCCCTGAGGAGCAGCCGGTGAGGAGAAGTGACTTTAATAGGCTATACAATGATCTGAAATCTCTTCTGCAGGCAGAGGTGAAAGAATTAAGAAGGGACATAAACAGTATTGGAGACAGTACTGGAGACTTAGAAAGCAAACGTGACACCACCATAAAAGCGTTAAAAAAAAAATGAGAAAATGACTGCTTACCTGCAAACCCAAATTGCAGAGGTAGCTGACAGGCAATTTAAACACTAGGTAAAGGGGGGAGGAGAGGAAAGGGAGGTAAGGAAAGAATGGCCCTCGCTAAAGCCGCACTGAAGGTGCTACAATCAGGGGCAATGCTATAACAAATGCACAGAGAGAAAAAGAATCCCCTATAATGAGAGCAGCCTTATTTTAAATTCGCTTGTTTTTTCTATAGGCGTTAGGTCTGTTGACCTTCATACTTATTTTAATATTTGAGATATTCTCCTAATAAAGTTCTTTTAATTTACTCACCATTTCATATTCATGTGTCAGTCACCCGTCATCTGAGGGAATCCATCACTGTAGCTGAGAGGCAAGAAGATTCGGAAAACAGGGACCGAAGAAGCAATGTTAGGATGCGAGGAATCCCTGAGTCGGTCACGGATATAGAGGATCATGTGGTAAAATGGCTGGCAGCCATGCTCCCAGAGAACTGCGGAGGAGCTGCATATGGATAGGTGCCATAGGGCCCTACATTCAAGGCTAATGCCAGAAGAGATGCCAAAGGATGTAATAAGACTGCATTATTTCAAAACAAGAGAGGCGTTATTCAGGTAAACACGGAGCACCACATCTTGCACTTATGAGGGAGCTGTCCTGCAGATTTTGCAGGATCGGGCCCCAACAACGCTAAGCAGGCGAAGGAGACTGCAGCCCCTCACAAAGATTTTGAGAGAAAGATCCACTGTTATATTACTAGCTTGTTAGTAATCAAGAACGGAAAAGCCTTCTCTGTAAATAACCTAGAAGATGGGGAGGAATTCCTGCAGAAATTAGGAATAAAAAATGCTTTCACTTACCACACCGATGAGAGATCCTCACCCGAGCCGCCCTGGAGACAAGTGAAGCACACGGCACGAGGGAGGCAGGAAACAACAGCTTAATTGGTTTGATTGACACCAATTAAGCATTTAAAGACAGAGTTTCATTATTCAATCCTACAGCTCCCCACTTAAAAGGGCATGGCCCTAGCTTGTGTCTCCAGCAAACTAAACAATACTCACCAGAGAAGCCGGTCCAGATAGACTGATAGAAGGCGCCATGATGGATGAATCCATGGAGAAGACAAGAAAAGGCAGGAATGGCTATGACAGCAGAAGGAGCCATCTTGGAGAGAAAATAAAGGTATGACCCCACAAGTGTCCCGATGCTGCAAAAACTTGCTACACAGCAAACAGTGCCGTAATGTCCTGTGTGATAGTGAACGAAGGTGACCACAACACTGCAGCAGTCAATAAAATGAATATAAATGGGATTATACCCAAACACACGTGTATTGACTAAACCGGGTTGGGGGCTATGAAGCAGTGACTGATGAAATACAAAGCAACACGTAGAGACACATGCCACCGAGTAAATCACCAAGAGATAAACAGAAACTGCTGCCCTTACCAGATCCCCGTGTCACACGAAGTGCTGTCTGTATCAGATGGCTGTCCGTGAAATCTGCCGTTGAATCTTATGTAGGGCTGCGTCTCCTGCTGCGGTGAGGTCTTGCGTGCTCCAGATAATAAGGTAAGGAGTAATAGCAAAGAAGGATCCCAGCGGTCACTGCTAGCCCTCCGTAGACTCAACCAAGCGTAGTTGATTCAAAAAAACTTTATTGGTTCAAAATAGTAGACATGGAAGAACCTCTAACGCTGTTCATCCCGTGAAGGGACTTTATCAAAGAGATAACGCTTGATTGAGTCTACGGAGGGCTAGCAGTGACCGCTGGGATCCTTCTTTGCCATCTTGGAGAGACCTTCGGTAAGCTACAAGCAAGAGCAGGTGTCATGAGGCGGTGTGAGGGCGCGGCGACCTCGAGAGGAAGTGATGAATAGCGGAAGGTGAGACTGGTGTATATCGCAGCTGCAGGAGCAACACTGAAGAAATGGACAGAGACTATGAGAAGGCTCCAGGCGGGCGCAGACACAAGGGGGGGGCAAGGGGAGATCGGATTGAATGTACCCCGTGGTGGTTCGCGCACTCTGCTGCTAGGGGAAGGGAAAGGAGGGAGGGGGTTATAACAATGCAGGGAAATTAAGGCTGACAGTGGAATGGGAAAGCAGAGATATAGTAGAAAGGAAATAGGGCAGGCGGGGGGGAGAAGGGATGGGGTGGAGGGGAACAGCAAGTAAGGAAATGAGCTTCATTGAGTTTCTGAAAGAACGAGGTCAGATAGTAAGTCTGGAATAGAAGAGGAGGGGGACAGATGGTCTTCTTGTTACTCCCGTAACCGATGTTGGGCATCAGGATCTGTCCCTTGAACCTCCTGCGAACTCTGTTGTCGATACCCCTGGGCTTACGCCAGTTACTCTTAATCTTGACATAGCGATCTGACTGGTGGCGGATGAACTTCTTTGTCTGCTTCTTGACGATCCTTGGTTTAATAAGGGTACTGAACTTGGGTCAGGGATACACACAATAGGAGCAACAAGCTGAGAGGGCCAAGATTAATCAGATGAACAAGACACAAAAAGCTATTGGGAGTGATGATGTTCTAAGGCAGTTAGAGGATTTAGGTAAATATTTCCAGTTACACCAAGAAAGTTTATGTTAATTTTGTTTTAGACAGTTTGATTGGTAATAAGAAGTTAATAGGGAAGAGTTAGAAGGTAAAGGGTTCAATAAAGGTTGTCATGCTAAATATATGGGTTGGTTAGGTAGTATGCAGGGGGGGGGGGGCGAAGGTAGCCTACCCAGCTGTCTACATGCGCCCGTAACCGGACATTGGGGGTCTTTCCCAGATTTCAAGGCAAGTCCCTTGGGGGAATGGGTGGGGGTATCACCCAGGTAGGTGGACAGGGCTCTGGTTAGGCTCGGAGCCTTGTCTTACACCAAGGGAAAAGGAGATAGAGGTCGGCAGGTACAAAGCGTACAAAGAAATGTTCTGTTATATGTTTGTCTGCCCCATGTTTCCGTCTCTGTGTGACCCCTTTCCCCCCCTCCCTCCCCCCCTGGCCTGGAGGAGCAGGTGAACGAGGACTCAGAGATTAAGCGAGGAAAGACTAGGCAGTTCAAGGAGAAGAAGAATCACCCTGCTCTGAGGCAGCCCAGGGTAAGCAAAGGTCACAGCAAATCGTGATAGAATGTTAAATGCCATCACACAATGTAAAAGGTTTCAATAGCCCAATTAAGAGAAGGCTAGCATTAGCAGATTATAAGAGGGAAAAGCCGGACATCATTCTGCTACAGGAAACCCACATCACTAGAACAAGCTTTCCTAAATTCTTTGACAAGAACTATCGACATTATTTCTTGGCATCCGCCTCAGCCAAAAAGAAGGGAGTAGCAATCTTGCTTCACAATAGACTCTCTTTCTGTGTGGAACAAACTAAAAAAAGATAAACGGGGAAGGTATATAATCTTGGTGGGCTCCATACAGGGCCAACACTTTACGGTAGCAAATATGTATACGCCCCTTGCGAAAATGATCCCATGATTTTAACAGCCCTTGATCCAGAGACGGACATGTCATCCCAAGCAAAGAAAGCTCGAAAGGGGGACACTGCCACATTGATTAGAGGTTTAAGAGAAAACCAATTAAAAGACATTTGGAGAGAGCAGCACCAGGGAGAGAGGGGATACACATTTTTTTTTCACATCCACATGACAGCTATAGCAGGATTGACTACTTATTTGTGTCCAATAGACTGTCCCGAAGATCTCCCATACAGGGATCCATGATATTTCATGGGCAGATCATGCACCGATAGAGCTGCGGTGCTCCCGAATTGGTCTAGACAAAACTGGAGCAAATTGGAAACTAAATGAGTCACTATCAAAGGTACCAGAGATCTATCGGACAATTAGTAAGGAAACAGGCTACTTTTCCAAAGAAAATAAGGATAGTGTCCCAATACAAACCACACTGTGTGAGGCCCACAAGGCAACACTTAGAGGCTTTTTGATAGGTATAGCGGTGTCAGGAATCGGCGTTCTCCGCGCTCCCCACACAGAGCACTCACTTCCCTCGGCGATTCATCTGCTCAGCGCCGGGCGCGCCCACGCCCTCCCGCGCGCACACCTGCACCATCCACTGGCTCAGTCCACACGCGTACACGTGTTATGGAGCGCGCTCATTCTGCACACTTTTTCCCGTCCCCCGGACCTCAGGCTCCGCCCTCGCAGGCCGCACGGGCATACTCAGGTTACCAACAAGTCTCACCTGGCCTGTTATGCCTGCACCAATCTGCAGGGTCTCCCTGTAGCTCTTCCTGTCCCGCCTCCGTTCCTAATTGGACCTTCCTGCTTTATCTAGCTCCTCTCTGCTCTCAGTCTTTGCTTGACATAGTCTCTGCATGATAGTACTTCAGGATTCTCTTAGTGTTTTCACAGGTTCTGACACGGCTCGTACGACTACCCCCCCTGGCTCTCGATCTCGGCACTCCTTGGACAACGCTCACTCTGATACACCTCGAACCCGGCTTGGATAACGACCTATCTCCGCTCTCCACTCTTTGACCTCGGCAAGGCATTCTTCACTCTATCTCTACAACCGGTACCGGCAAGTATTGTCTACCTTACTACACCTGGCCTGGCAACACTTTATACCACACTCCTGACACTCTCCCTTTGCTGCGGGTGCGTGTATTACCACTTCCCCCTTCAGCTCAGGGGACGGGTCTGGTCTGCGGGCAGCACCGGCGTAACAAGCGGCAAGACGAAAAAGAGAGAGATTCAAAGATACATAAATTACAAGCAAAACTGAAGAACTCTCGCATCTCATGTCTCATAAACGAACAAAAACATAAAAGGAGTTGACTGTCACGGTGAGATTATGACAGGCTGTATAAGGTCACATAAATATATATAACAGATGATATATATTTATCACTGGGTCTGAACTGAAGCGAGTCTTAGATATAATAAAGTATATTTATTCCTTTGGATAGGTGAACACACGAATAATACAGCAACAGACAAGAAGTACACTTACTTAAGGGTTGGGGAATGAGAAGTATGATGTAGCACTTCTCTCAGCAATCAGGTAATCATTCAGGTGATATCAGGTAACCCTATCAGCAAACGAAGACAAAGGATATAGGGGGAACAGCAGTTTATAAACCTTTTGTCCCTCTATCCTTAACATTAATTACCTGTGATTGGTTTTCAATTACCTCCAGCCAATCTTTAATGTGGGAACACATTTTAATACATGCCCCCCTGCTAGCTGGCACAGGCGCAGTAGAACTCTGGGGTCTCATTTCTGTAGCCCCACATATGCAAATAGAATGCCAGCCAGTCTACCCATTTGGATCTCTGGCAGGAAAACCTTTGTTTGAAGGTGTTAAATGGGACAGTTAAAAACCGCTCTGGTTTGAGCCTTCTCCCTCACATAAACAGGGAGGGTGACAAAACCCTTTGAACAATACTTAAGTCCTAGACATTGGGTCGCCTCTAGGGCCATCTGCTATCCTGGCATGCAAAATAATTTTCTCGGGGTTCTATCCATACCTTGGGATACAGTATTAAACATAAAACATAAACGTATTAAAATATCCGGTTCCGCTGGGTCCAGCAGGTCCAAACTTCCCAGTTCTCAATGTCGGAACTGGGACACCGTATGGTCCAAAAGGCGACGTGCTACAACCTTCGGAACCGGAGTTACATAAATGCACCTTAACTCATTTTTCATTTTAATACAAAAATCTCCGCTACAAGAAATCACAGTTTTTCACTAAATCTCCATTGAAAACAACGGGTTCCGCCGCAATAGACTTTCAATGGCAAACCGCCGCCGTTGGCGGCTATGGGAATCCCCGCCATAGACTTTCAACGGGGCGATGCCACCGTTGCCACCGTTGAAGTCAATGGGAGTTTTCCGCCGTAGCCGGTCAATGGGGTTTGGCCGCCATTGGAGTCTATGGGGAAAATCCCGAACTTTCAAGGGTGTCCATACTCCGTTGGGTTGGTCTCAGAGGGTCAAGGATGGTTCTGCAGCGATGCCGGAGCAGTGGCTACAGATACCCCAAACCCTGACTCTCTGGACCCTCCGGAACCGGAGCTATGGAATACCAAAATTCAGCTTTTCACACTTAGCCGTTTTCCTGAGCCGGTTCGGCCGCCGCCATTGGAACCTATGGCGCGGCCCGCTCTTATGGGTTCGACCCTTATCGGGGGTCCAGGATACGGGGACCCGGTTGTGGTCGAGTGGGGGGAGGTCTAGGAACTAGGGACAGAAAGAATTTTATTCATAGGGGCCCTAGAACTATTTATTCCCACGCCACTTGTCGTTGAACTTGACTTGTAAGTGATCAAAGCTCTCCTATTGAAAATGTATCCGCTTTGCGGTTAAGCGGTTTGGACGGCAGCCAACTTGTTCCTGGAAAGCTCTTTCGAGGGTTTCTCCATTGAATTCAATGAGCCCATAGACTTTCAATGGGAAACCGCCGCTCTCCCTCTCGGACGCCATCTGCTGGTCTTCTCAGGAACCGGACTTCACAGCAAGATTCACCATTAAGAAGCATTGAGCCCTAATGGCGGCCTATGGGAACCTGCAAAATGGTGCCTGAAAAGGCGGGAAAATCTACACAAAGGGCTATAATCACTATACAACCATTAACCCTTGTGCTCCCGGATGGATCCCAGTGTATGTGTGCTGCAGACCAGATGTTACAATAAAACAGGGGAATACACATGTACATGTCATTACAGGGGTTAAATCACTGTTCTGGGTCTTAGCCCAGTTAACCCTTTGACTCCCGGGTGAGGTCAGGGGATGGCCAAATGGGGTTTAATCCCGGGCCACCCCCTTTCTCCCTCTACACTGACGTACACTAGAATAGAGCTAAATATGCTCCTGACCTCCCGGGCTGATAAGGAATTAAGCTGGTCTAGACGGAAGTTTTTGGAAAAAGCAAACAAGCCAGATACTCTACTTGCAAATAAACTTAGAAGCAGACACTCAAAGTATAATCTATAATATACAAGCCATCAGAGTAAAATCAGGAAGCATGACCTCTAACCCTAAAGTTATCGTTGAAGAATTTAAACAGTATTATGAAAGCTTATATGATGGGAAAAAGGTTGTGCATAATGACAAAACTAGCAAAATGCTAAGAGATTTCCTAGTTGACTCAAAATTGCACAGACAGGAAAGGGAAGCGCTACAGGAAGACTTCACTATGGAAGAATTATCAGAGGTAATTACAAATTTAAAACCATCTAAGGCCCCGGGACCAGGTGGATTTTCTAATTTATATTATAAAAAGTTCCACACAATTCTAGCCCTGCACCTGCTTAGACTGTTTAATTACGGTTCTGGCAGGCGCCCCATTCCCGGAACAGATGCTCCAGGCGCCTATATCATTGATTTATAAACAGTGAAAGGACCCTGCGGATTGCAAGAGTTACAGGCCAATATCTTTAATAAATTCGGACATTAAAATTTACTCCAAAATGTTGGCTAGCAGGTTAAGTCATATTTTACCCCGATTGATCCATTCGGACCAGGTGGGTTTTATCAAAAGTAGATAGGCAGCGGACAACACCAGACGTATTATAGATTTAATTGAATAGACAAACACAAAAAAAAAATCCGACTCTGGTGCTCAGTCTGGACGCTGAAAAAGCCTTTGATAAGATTGATTGGCCTTGCCTAAGAGAGACGTTTGGCTTCGGAGGACGGCTTTTAAAAGCGGTATTAGCATTGTGCGAGGGTTAAACATCAGGGGTTCCAATCTCACTTGTTCCGTATAAAAAGCGGGACGAGGCAGGGGTGTCCCCTGTCCCCCCTGCTGCTCACCCTATGTATAGAACCTCTGGCCGCCCAATTTAGAGATAATTCGGATATTGCTGGGATACAAATTCAGAAACAGTCACATAAAGTGGCACTGTATGCAGATGACATTATTTTAACGTTATCTTAACCTTACGTTTTTTTAACCTTCTTTGCCTAATGTATTTAATCTTTTAGAGAAATGTAATCAGATATCGGGGTTTAAAATCAATCAGGCAAAATCGGAAGCATTAAGTATAAATCTCCCAAAACATATAGAGAAATTGATAGACATAAACTTTAATTTTAAATGGCAACACACTGCAATAAAGTATCTAGGAATATACATCACAAGGGATTATAACACGATATATAAAACAAATTATCCTAAACTTTTGAGAATGTTGAAAGAGGATCTGAGGGTCCACGTACAATATCTCATGGATCGGCAGGATTCATTGTATAAAATGAAACTTCTCCCTCGAATTTTATATTTGTTTCAAACACTCCTGATTCCCGTGGTCCAGAAAGATATCCTCTTGCTGCAATCTCTTATGTCCAAGTTCATTTGTAAAAATAAAAAGCCAAGGATCAAACATAAAATTCTAAAAAGACAAACACAGAGGTTTAGCGGTACCTTGCTTGTTATCATATTATAGAACGGCCCAATTATGTCAAATTATTCAATAGCACGTAGATCCCAGTCTTAGAAGATGGGTGGCATTGGAGAGTGAATGTTGTGCACCAGTAGAATTGCACAAATTTAATTTGGTACCCTAAAAGGATTAGTGAATCCATAACAGAACCGCTATCCGCTGTGACCAGCTCTGTGGCAGTTTGGGAGGCCACCAAATGTAGATGCACATTGACCACAATTCATTAATGACCCCATTATTCGATAATCTGGACTTTGCCCCAGGTTTGAATAGTTTAAGTTTTAAGATTTGGAAACAGAGTGGATTTACAATACTCAAGGACCTGGAGGGTAGGAAAAATATTAAAACATTTGAACAAATTAAGGACGAAAAGGGTATTCCAAGTTCTGAATTTTTTAGATACCTCCAGGTATGTGCATTTCATACCAAAGTCCCAATGGACCCAGCACGAACGAATTTTAAACAGCTCTGTTCAAGAGAAAGACACCAGAGGACTCACATCTAGGATGTATAAGGTAGTCGGTACTGGTAAAGACAAAGATAAGAGACCAAGTTACATGAAAAAGTGGGAGGACGACTTGAGGACGAGGACTGGGATGAGATCACACTGGCCGTATCTAAGAGTTCCATCTGTACAACATTAAAGGAGAACGCATATAAGGTCCTGATGAGTTGGTATCTCACTCCATTGAAGCTCTCAAAATTTGTTAAAGGTTACCCCCCATTGTGCCCCAAACAATATGGGGAGCCTGCAGACTTGCTACGTATGCTGTGGGCATGCCCTCGGGTAGCTCCTTTTTGGGAACAAATTTGAGATTTGTTACAGATGATTTTGGACCTCACAATTCCCTGGACACATGGCTGTTTCTTCTGAATAGACAGACCCCAGGATTAGCAAAAGTGGAACATAAATTGGTTGCGCATTTTGCAATAGCGGTGATGTGCGAGCTCGCAGCATTATGGAAGCAGATAGAAATTCCATCCATACCCAAAATTAGAAACATAATTTGGTTTGTTTGCCAGATGGAAAAATTAACAAGTTTGGTTAATGACACTGGCGCTACATTTCTAAAAGTCTTGACGCCATGGTTAGGAGACAGATATCCCGGGAATGAGTGAGACCACCGTTTTGCTTTAATAAAAACAAATGCGTTCTCCTCTGAAGAAGTCAGTTGGTTTAACGACAAGACAGGTAGGGTCAACATTTATAGGAATTGGGGTGTTGCCACAGAGATAGAAGAGTCACCTAAACTATAAAAAGTTCGACCAAATGAACGCTTGGAGTTAACTCACGTACATGCCTTTCCTCCCCACCCCCTCCTGTTTTCCCTTTGTATAGTGTGTACATGTGTATGTATGTTTGTCTATTAGTTCTGTGTTTTTGTCATTCAAAATGTTTGTTATGGATTGGAAGGGTTTAATTTGATGTATATCAGAAAATGTGTTGTTGGAACATAAGTATACAAAAGAAAAATAAGATATGTAACTGTCATGCGCTCCTAGGCTAAAGTTGAATGAAGCACTGGTTGTGCAGGGCTGGTAGGAAAATGAGAGGATAAATAAAGACCACTATAAAAGTTGGGGCTCAGGGGCAAAACAGCAATCTTACCCCTGTCAGCTCATCCATCCTGGGTCCAATAGTTCCTCAGCAGTGAATCCTACAGCGTGCATCCGGCAGAGAGGTCATGTGGAAGGGAGAGGTACATCCAAAGCAACAGCAAAACAGCCCAATGACGTCACAATCCAAAATTGAACATCAAAGCTTTATTGGAGACACACAGTGGACACAGCAGGCTGCAGCACAGCCTCCTCCTCTACATGTTTCACACACACAGGCGCTTCGTCTTGGAGTAAGGAGGGTGCCTGCAAGCCCCATATTTAAAGCACAAACCCTCCAAACAGGAGGTTAATTAAAATCATAACAGCTGTGAGCATCAAGTGGAGAACTAATCTATTAAGCTAGCTGCATGGTAACACATAGCAACACCCCCTCCCGCAAGTCCTAAACTCACACCAAGGGCCAAATACCCCCCTCACCCATCCCCACTACACACAATAAAGCGGGCACGGTGGGTTAACCCCTTCATTGCCTTAGCGGCTATCCGCTATGGTAATGACGCAGCATTTTCCGTATTTTTAATAATATTGATCAGGAGCAGGGGGGGGGGGTTCCCTGAGCATTAATTTCTGGCTCAGGGAACCCCCTGCTCACTGTACAATATTATTAAATCTCTCTCTGCTGCAAACACATCTCGCCCCCAGTATGTGCAGTAATTTACTGAACATGTACTGTAGAATAAATGCATAGTTTTATTTATTCGGGTTTATTACACAGTATACTGTATGGCCGGAAAACATCAGCATACAGTACAATATAATCCATCAAAATCCCCCCATTAGCCGTTTTCTTTTCTGAGGAAAAACAAAATGAAAAGTTTTAATGTACAGTAATGGTCAGCCCCCTAAAGAAGTTCCCAGCCAGCCCCACCAAAATAATACGGCAAAAATACAGTACTCACCATACTGTACAGTATTACTAAATTTCCCATTCAGCTTGCGCTGGCGCCGGCCCACTTCCAGTCCAGCTTTCATCATTTTGCAGAGGGACTAGCCCACCTGTAGTCAGCGGGAAATCGCTTAGGTACATGCAAGCTTCATCAAAACTGGCTGCGAAATCCATCTCAGAGTTGTCACCGACGGCGGGACCATGATGATAAGCTGGTGCTGCTGCTGGTTCTGGTTCTGGTTCTGGCGCATTGCTTGGCAGGGACTGTCGCTTCTTATTTCGTTTTAACACGACCCTTCGCCTTTTGCCGCCTCCATTATCATAGATACGGGAAAAACCCTGTGACACACACCAATACCCTCCAACAAATTGGGGCTCAATACGGTGAAAACAGGGGTCACTACATAACCTTTTCCTTATTGCATGCTTCCACAAATGAGGAGTTGGCGAAAATCTGTAAAAGTCATAATTTTCGATAAAATACTGATAAATTTGAACAACTGTTGCCATCTTATCCTCTGTTGCATTAATAGCGGCCCATATCAAATAAGCATAACTTCTGTCAGGTTTTTGGAACACGGGCTCCACTTGAACACTCATGTCTCTGTAGAATAGTGTAAGTGAAAATGATCTTTGTCTTTATTTAATACATTACTGTATGTAAAGCCTAAATTGATACATTTTTTGCAACTCTTCCTTCAGTCTCAAGGACAAGTTACACAATAGCATACTGTACTGGGATAAAGTAACTTTTTTTTGGAAACGAAACAACTTGCAAAGGCCACACATTACTTAAGTCATGAGTTTATGCCATCTGGTGGACAATCGAAACATCGCAGCCTAGTAAATCATTCTCATTATCATTTAACAGATCAGGCCCCCGTCAGCCAGGCATGAACCGTGGCTGGGAAGGCAAACGCAACGAAGCATGCAAGAGGTGAGCAGCGGCGGATTCCAGGTTTCTGCCAGGTACAAACCAGGCATTTGCTCGAATAAAGTGTGTCGGTGCAGTACATAGCATGCAACCCAGTGGAGGATTCTTTTGTATCTTCTTCGATCATACCCTTTGCCTGCGGGTGAAGCATGGACAGACGAGCAGGGAGGTTCCGGTCCTGGGATCATGCCAGGCTCCTTTCCCGATGCAAGGAGTATGACTTGTCGACGGCTGGTCGGGCAAAGACACTGCTGGAGGAAACCTTGGAGCAGCATGAAGCAAGTATTGCTGTACTTGCAAACACGGCTACTGTGACTGCAGCCGTGGCGGGGCCACTCCCGCAAAGGGGGGATGAAATTATGCCACCTCTGGAGGAAGATGGACATGGGGAGGGAGATGGTTCTCACTGGGATATTGTGAAAGACTGAGTCTGGGGAATGCAGGGGAAATTGTGCCTACAGTTCCAAGTGCCCCTGTACCTGTGAGACCCCCTGACTCTGGGCTAACAGCACTTCTTGTCTCATGGGGAGAAAACGCTACAGCTGATGTGTGTGTAACGCCTGTTCGTGTCTGGTCTGACCCACCCAATCTCACATTGGCCCCTGTGGTCTATCCAGCCCCGTTACATGTCTGTGTATGGTGGTGCACCTGTAGGCAACAGGACTCCTGAGTCTCCCGCTTGATGGTATTGGGGGATGTCAACCAGACAGGTAGCTGAGGTAGTGGGTGAGAGTCCTACTTACATCACGTGCAGCGCCTCCACCTCATCAGGATCTATGCTTATGCAGGTAGAGGGTCCTGATGAGGAAATCCTTCTTGGTGGTGAGGGCCCCAGGAGAGTAATCGTAGACTCACACCATGGGGTTCTTGGTAAACAAGCCATATTTATTGTGCGTGGTGATAAGGGCCAACTGCCCCTCACAGTCCTTGTCTCAGCCGCACATTCTTCCGTGATTCCCTTTAAAAGGTACACCTCCCAATGGAGTGGGATTCCCTCTCCCCGCAGGGAGATCACCCCTGTGCCAGGTCCCTGGACACAGTTGGCCGTCTCTGGTTCTTGATATAAATTGATGCCACTAGTTACTGCACTAGTGGGCCCCTTTAACTGGCTGCTTCACCTTGCACCATCAAACCGCAGCAACCACACACTGCAACTTTTCCACACTAACTTTAGGCAGTGCAGTGCCTTATATACCTCAGGAGGCAGGCACATCTCTGAGGTCACTAATAATGGACTCAGAATATGTAGCCACTCCCATCCATACATAGGGTGTGAGGGCAAACCTCCATGATTACTGCTGGCATTCCTGTAACTTACCAGGTTTTACTGCCAGCAGGAGAGATGACTGTAGGCATTGTTAGGCATGACTACATGTGGATTCGCATGCTGGCAGCTATTCATGGACAAGTAACCCCCCACTCTCACCTGGTGAACGGAGAGCAGCCTGTGCACCTGGTTAACCATCACAGTTTCAGCAAGTTTGTCTGTGGCAGAGACAAAATTGACGGATTTTTATCGGATTTTGAAACGCAGTGCTTAAGGTACCAAGTACCCCAACGTGATTGGGTGCTGCGGTTACAGCCCTTGCTGTCGGGCAAGGCAAAGGAGACCCTGCCGGCCACTCCACGAGCAGATCGGGATGACTACGAGCATGTCAAGGTGTTACTGCTGTTGTGATATGCCCTCACCCCAGAAGCGTACAGAAGCAAATTCAGGACAGAGGAACGCCATCCTCAGGAGTCCTTTGTGAACTATGGTGCCCGCATTGCATGCAGGGTACTCAGTGGGTGGAGAGTTGTGGTGCCACAAAGTGCCACATGTTGCTGGACTTGATGTTTCAGGAGCAGTTACTACAGCAGTGCTCCTCGGACGTAAGGGCATGGGTCTTTGACAAAAAACCTAAGAACCATGAAGAGGCTGCCCGGCTGGCAGATGAATGCTTATGTAGCCATGCCCTGATGGAGGAGAAAGGTGCTCCCAGACGACCGGCTGTGCCAGCCAGGGGAGCCAAGCAAACTCCTCAGTGGGTACAGCAGCCTGCAGCAGCACCCAGCAGTTCTAAGCTTGCATAATTCAGGCATTAGAAAAGGTGCTACCTGTGCAACAAAGTCGGTCACATCAGACCTGACTGCCCGGACCGTGCCAGGCCCAGTGGACCCCATCTGGGGCAACGCTCACCAGCTGCGAGGCCAGTCGCCCGTGTTCGACTAGCACACACAGAGGAGTCAAGTCCAGCTGTGGAATCAACCCACAGAGGGACGTCCACGGAGAGATCTGCATTTGACCAACAGGATGCAGCAGCGGAGACGAAGGGGCATCAGATTGCATCCGTCGGGATGCAACCCAGGGATGCCCGGCAGAAACATCTGCGGTGGGTGACAATTGGGGATCGGCAAGCAGGTGGCTTGCTGGATTCCAGGGCCACCACTACCCTGGTCAGACCTGATATGATCCAGCAAGAGGATTTGCTTCCGGGCACCAGGATGCATGTGACCATGCCAGATGGAGGACCACGGTCGCTCCAGGTTGCCCGGGTCTTTTTGGATTGGGTTGCCGGACCTGGCATGAGGGAGTTGGGGTATTGCCTTGGTTAGATGCCGCAGTTTTGCTTGGCAATGACCTGGGGCATGTCACCTGTGTATTCACTGCAGAGCTGGCTCCTGTTACAGCGATTCCTAAGAGCCAGTCATCAGGGATCACCACAGAACCAACCCCTGTCCGCCTGCATTTGGGACCAACAGTTCCAGCGGTCTCTGAGGAGACCAGACAGGTAAGCCAGGCTACTGAGTCGCAACCAGTGAGTGACTTACTGTTCCCTTTACCTGTTCCTGTTTCCCCTGACTTAGAATCTAAGTGGTTAGTGTTAGGAGCAGAATTTAGGGATGCGGTGAAAGCTGACTCCAGCTTAGAAGGTATGAGACTGCGGGCAACCGAGTCTCGGGAAAGCAGGGGGTCAGATCACTTGCTGTGGCACCGCGGGCTCTGGGGTACAGCGTGCGGTGCAAAGGTCGTAACATCATAACTAAGGATTGCACCCTGCGTCAAAAGTTCGTTAGAACTAAGGATTGGCAAACGAATCCTGCAAGGACAAAATGAAAAGTTTACTCTTGGCGGAGATACAGTGGTTGCTGCTAGCGCCCCTAGCAAAGGACAATTACACGTCTCCTTTTGCACATCAAACCCACGTCTGGGAATTGATGCCTAGAGACTTGATTTCTGAGGATTTCATCCGTGGACATTTTATTTTGTTTTGCCCCATTCCAGTAAGTGTTTATTCGTGTTATTTTGTAAATCCAGCTGTGTGTTTCTTGTGTGAATAAATGACAATTTATTTTATTTCACGCTTTTGTTCAATCAAAGGATCCAGGTATTAATGTGTCAATAAGCATTGGTCTCCCGTGTCAGCGGGATGGAAAAACATTGGAATTTCTTTATCCGCAAGGAACAGGTTTCTGGCACGCATCATGTGTATAACTAAATATTAGTAGAGTACCCCGCTACTGCAATGTGGTATAGAGATTGATGTGTTTGGGAGCGGTGCCTTGGGTAAAGGTATGACCAAATATAATATCGAGAGAAAACTAGAAACCCAATTGGGCACTCAATTCCCAAATGCTGAATGTTATATGAATTAGTTTAAATAAATTTTATTAGTTCAACAACGTAAAAGAATGGGGGTTAAAATCCACTAAGGGACACACGTATAGCAATCCAATGTCGAGTACTGGGTGTACTCTGGATTGAACAATAGACGAAACAACTTGAGTGAGATTAGATCAGTGTTTCGATTAAGGTACTGGTATACAGTTTAACCTTAAGGAAGGTGTTGCTTCAACAGTGTGGAAATCACAGACACTGAGTGTAGATGTAACAGCCCATGGAAGTAATAGAACCACTTGGGTAAATAGACCCTGTGACCACAGAGAATGGCAGCGTATACAGAAACACAGCCAAATTTGTATAGTATAGTAGTAGCATATATATATATATGCCTATGGTATATACAAAACAGCCATTAATTATATATATGGTTGCTGCAAATATGCACACCTGTGGTGTATGTGAAGTGGTAAGGACTACCTGTCGTAGGGTGTAATGAACTCACAGAGCACTGGTTGCAAACGCACAGGAGATTCGGTTTGGCTTGTGAATGCCTGAGCCCATATTGATGAATGGGTTAACCGCCAGTGTTTAGCATTGCCAGTGCTATCGGATCGTGTATATCCTGATGGAAGGTTGTTAACCTAAGGAGCAAACAGCACTATCATGGTAACGGCGTGGCTAAGAATATGCCTGAGTCCGTGTATAAGCAGGTGGTGGGAACTGCCTGTGAATAGGATGTAATGGACTCAAAAGGCACTAGTTGCAGAGACACTGGAGATTCGGTTTGGCTTGCGAATACCTAAGAATATATTGAGTGCTTGCACTGGCACGGTCTAGCAGCTGATCGCTATGCGATACTTGATGCTGCCACGCTGATGCAGACCGTGCGCGTGCACGTGATAGCCAACGCGCGCGTTTCGCGTTGGAAACGCTTTTTCAAGGCACTTACTTGATATAGAGATCCAGGTGTCCATTCTCCTTCACAGTGAGTAAACACACTACTGAGTTTATCTGTATTCCTGTTGTCATTCGGCTAAGTCCATTTGTTTAGACACGGACGTAGGCATATCCCTAATCACGCCGTTACTATTATATTGCTGTTTGCTTAATAGGTTAACACCACTTTAACAGGTTATACACCTTCCGGCAGCACTTCTTTGCTAAACACTGGCGGTTAACCCATTCATCAATATGGGCTCAGGCATTCGCAAGCCAAACCGAATCTCCAGTGTCTCTGCAACTAGTGCCTTTTGAGTCCATTACATCCTATTCACAGGCAGTTCCCACCACCTGCTTATACACGGACTCAGGCATATTCTTAGCCACGCTGTTACCATGATAGTGCTGTTTGCTCCTTAGGTTAACAACCTTCCATCAGGATATACACGATCCGATAGCACTGGCAATGCTAAACACTGGCGGTTAACCCATTCATCAATATGGGCTCAGGCATTCACAAGCCAAACCGAATCTCCAGTGCGTTTGCAACCAGTGCTCTTTGGGTTCATTACACCCTACGACAGGTAGTCCTTACCACTTCACATACACCACAGGTGTGCATATTTGCAGCAACCATATATATAATTAATGGCTGTTTTGTATATACCATAGGCGTATATATATATATGCTACTACTATACTATACAAATTTGGCTGTGTTTCTGTATACGCTGCCATTCTCTGTGGTCACAGGGTCTATTTACCCAAGTGGTTCTATTACTTCCATGGGCTGTTACATCTACACTCAGTGTCTGTGATTTCCACACTGTTGAAGCAACACCTTCCTTAAGGTTAAACTGTATACGAGTACCTTAATCGAAACACTGATCTAATCTCACTCAAGTTGTTTCGTCTATTGTTCAATCCAGAGTACACCCAGTACTCGACAATGGATTGCTATACGTGTGTCCCTTAGTGGATTTTAACCCCCATTCTTTTACGTTGTTGAACAAATAAAATTTATTTTAACTAATTCATATAACATTCAGCATTTGGGAATTGAGTGCCCAATTGGGTTTCTAGTTTTCTCTCGATATTATATTTACGCATCACGTGTATGTATGTTATTTAATTTAAGCAAGGGACATAAAACATATAAACTTGGTTGCAATCATTTTATATGAAGTGTCACTCATTAGAATGCAGCTTCAGTTATTCAGAGTATCGGTTATTGGGAGGCAGTCTCATTCAGGATAAGTTTTAATGTATGTATACCTTTGCAAAAAAGAAAGAACGATCTGCACCAGAGACAGAAAATAGTGAGGTGTGTTATAACAAATATACATAAATTTAAAGTGATCATCTGACCAGTGAAATAGCTTCAGATGCGCGTCCGGTATCCGATCATTTCACGGGTTGTATTCCTTTGCACACCCTGTGTTGGTTTGAGATTTCTTGAAATTTTCCCGCGTAAAGATGCGAGTTTACTAATGTTTGATCGAGTGCAGAAAATTGCATTTTAGCGTTGTCTGCAATACCATTGAGAAACTCAAGTGGGCGATCGCGAGATGTCTTAAAATAAATCTAATTGCAATTCAACCTGTCTTTTTTTCCCGTACAGTACTTCAAGTGTGTGTGTAATAGTAATTTGAAGATTAAAAATATGAGTTCATACTGTATACAGTACAGTACATGGGAAAGAAGTTATTTCTGAGGCTCCTTAGCTTTTAGCCATACAAAAATTTTAGAACTGTAGAAGATTTAAAATATGAACACACACAAAAAAAAGTATTTTTAACGAATTAAATGTTTTATTTGTACAGGATAATAAAGTTAAAACGAATAATACAAAAATACTATTTCGCTCTCCATCCGAATGTAAAATATATAATCCGTACATGTGTTTATGTTAAATTAGAACTTTGTTGAAATGCATATGCGTGTCATCACATTTCTGCGCATGCGTGTATGTAAAATTGGAACCGTGTGTGTGTATTATAGTTGACAGGTGCCTGCTGAAGCCGGTAATCAGGCGGGGCCAGGTAGCAAGGATTGCTGCTCACCAGGTTTTCAGTCACGGTCGGCCCGTTATTGCAATAGTATATTGGGAAGCCGGTTTGGGTACCTGTACACTGCAGTGTCGGGAAGTACTTATAGGTACTGTACGAATCTTAAATGGACCTTTCTTCTTTTGCAGTCGCCATGAGCAAACATATCAGCAAAAGCTGGGAGCACAGACCAATATCCTCTTGTATAGGTATCTCCCAGAAGGGCTGTGCAAAAAAAACCCAATCCTCATTAGTTAATGTTTGCCTTATCGAATGCTTCCAGCCACGTTCGTTTTGTGAAAATTTGAAGAATTAATATTTTTCAATTTTATAGTCGTAAATCTCTGCTGTAGTCACCTTCTTAGCTGTTCCAGCATTAATTGCAGAAGATATGAGAAATGCGTAACTACATTGTGGTTTGGTATAAGGACTTGACATGACATGACTTGATGTCCATTCAACAAGCGCAGGGATTGCAATGTAGAATAACGGGATAAGCATTGTGTATACTGTGGAGATTTTAATTATGAAACGCCTACATTTAATAACGTCTTCAGCGAGCAAGGTCAATTTACAATGGATGACTGATGTGACCACTTTTTAAACACCTGCAAATTGACTACACACAACTCACTGGTTGCCCTGTGCAAAGGGATTCACTTTTGCCATCTGCAGGAAACACACAGAACTGCACCCATACAAATCACAATCACAGTAATCCTGGAAAATCAACAACGGTAAACATGCGTGTGATTGACAGCCTTCAAGGAAGATTAACGAGTGAATGTCGTGTGCAAATGATCGAATAATGGCCGCTGCTGTAAGGGCAGAATAAAAGGAAAACTTTTTGAACCAGCTGATAGCATGACGAAACTTGTTGGATCCACATCATAGGCATCATAGTGCTGTTAGCTGAGGCTTGGGCTGTATGGTGACTATATCTGGACTTTTTATTCCTCTGCTATCATTTGTCCCCTCCTCTCTTCCCATATAAGTATTTTAATGCATTTTAACATTTTTGTGTTTTGCTAGCCATTATTAGTGTGATTAAATTGTTTATCAGTCCCTTGCCTTATAGTGTGCGCTCTCTCTTTTCCCCTGGAATGTATACCTTTATTCATATAGTGCAATCCTTGTACATAGCACTTTACACCAGTAACATGTGACATGATAGAAGGAAGCGCTTCATACATAAAATTAGACATTGGGGAAAAGGCACACTTGCCCCAAATAGCATACAATGTAAGTGGTAAGTAGGGAGAACTTAGAGACAGTAGGGGGGTGCAAGGGTCAGTGCGTCTGCAAGAGGTCATGGTAATTGCATATGAAGGTAGAAAAATGGAAAAAAAAACTGGGCACTGCAATCACTCGTCGAGGCTGATGTAGGATAGTAAATATTATTTTATTAAGGCATGATAGCCAAATCTAAAAAGCACAGAGTATCCCCTGATGCGTTTCCCACCTCTCAGGGCGCTTTCTCAAAGGGTAATGATGTTTGGACATGAAGTACCTTATGTAGCATTCCATCCTGAACAGGTGTCACTGATCAGTGATTAGCTGGGTAGATGTTGATAAAACACAGCCAATCACTGATGTATGAAAAAAGTAACACCTGCACAATCGTGGAGCCACCACAAAAGACTTGTTGATAAACATTTACATAATATGCAACCCCATATGAAACACAATGTTAAAATTAACATGAATAAAAATATATATATATATATATATATATATATATAAACAATCCTATTATTAAGAATCCTAAATGGGCTCAAACCTATATGAATCAAAATTGCAAAATATTGCTGCCCTATTGAAACATGTGAACACCAATAAAGATATATTGAAGAAAACTGTATCATACGTGTTGTAGTGTCTGTATATATAAAAATATTAAATATAAGTAACCAAAACAATATGTGCAATCTATCTATGTTAAAAGTAAATAAATAAAAATTGTGACAACTGTGAAACATAAGATCAAATTGATGATGAAGTGTATTAATAAACTATGTAACTTAATAAATGTGTAATGCAAAAAGAAAAAAGGAAACATATGTAACGAACAATAACCATTATATATTGACATATGAAAAAAAATGGTATAAATAAAAATTGATAAAAAAATTATTCTAAAAAGAATAACCATTGAGAAATAATTCTGTGTAAATGATAAACATATGAATACAAATTTCAATGTATATCAATTGGTTAATGGAAATATCTATAATTAACCAAATGTAAATTATTAACAAATCAAGATGAAATAATACAAATCTAAGATATAAACTGTGGAAGTAAATTGCAAGTATAAAGAAATACAAGATATTCTTATGTACAATCATATGTAGAACTTATATCATAAAGGAAAAACTTTGTTTGATAAATGTCATATATTGCAGTGTTGAATGAGATTGCTATTCAATCTCCACAAAATCTATATTTGAAACAATAATCAAAATTAGATATGTACATCTTGAGTTATACCCATTAAGGACACTGTACAATATATTGTCAACCAGAAGAACAAGATAAGAAACTATATAAAACAAATATAACCATAAATAACTAAGCATGTAATCATATGATAATGTAAGAAAGTACTCAAACGGAAAATGTTCTCATAAAAAGTGTATGAGCTCCCAATCGAGGTTGATGCCATTGGGATACATGGAATCACGTGAGAAAATCCAAAACATCTCTCGTTGGTTCAGAGTCTTCAACCTGTCTCCCCCCGATTGTGGATGGGAACATGTTCAATACAAAAAAACATAAAGTTTTGAATGCCCCCTTTGGGACACTCCGAGAAGTGTCTGGAAACTGGATGTAACTGATCTCTTTTCTTACTAGCTCTAACATGTTCCATGATCCTCTTCTTAAGCGGTCTAATAGTGCGCCCCACATAGACTTTATGACAACCACATTTTAGGAGGTAGATAACATGACTAGTATTACAGTTTATGAAAGTTTTTATAGTTTTAAAGACTTTAGGTTTAATACATGAAACTGATTTAGTAGGCTGTGCATATTGACATACTACGCAGAATCCACATTTGTAAAATCCCCTCGGAATATTCCCCAACCTTGAGCGGGATTCTTTGGAATTGAAAAATGAGGGAGATAAATATGTTCCTAAAGATTTAGCCTTCTTGAAGACAAATCTGGGTCCCTTGTCTACTATGGAAACCAAGTCTTTGTCTAATCGTAGGGTATCCCAGTGTTTCAGTACAATGGATCTCACCATGTCTGCCTGTTGACTCTGTTGAGTAATGAACAGAGGTGCTTTGTTAATGTTGGCAGATTTAGATTTATGAAATCTCTTGTATGAAAACAATAATTCTTGTCGATCCATAGCTCTGACAACACTGAGTGCCTCATGTAGGTCAGTACTCCTATATCCTCTTTGCAGAAATCTAGCCAATAGATCCTGAGCTTGTGTCTCAAAGGACTCTTCCGTTGAGCACAACCTCCTAAGCCTCAGAAATTGGCCCTTCGGAATGCCCCTTTTAAGGGGTCTAGAATGATTACTACTAGCCAGTAGAAATGAATTTCTAGAATTGGGTTTCCTGTATAATGTAGTTTGAATTTTGCCATCTATATCTACATACAGCATCATATCTAAATAATATAAGTGTTGAATGTTGTGCTCAAAAGTGAATTGCAGATTATAATCATTAATATTAAGTCCATCCATGAATGTTTGAAGTGAACCAGTGTCTCCATCCCAGATCAAAAGTAAGTCATCAATATAACGTGTGTAAAACTTAATGTGATGTCTAAATATATTATGTTCGTTGTAAATAAAAAGTGATTCCCAAAAGCCCATGAATTGATTCGCATAAGAAGGTGCGAAAGATGTACCCATAGCAGTGCCTGTGATTTGTAAATAAAACTGTGAGTCAAACTTAAAATAATTGTGTGTCAAAAGAAATGTGATTCAAGAAGAAAAGTGCAAAGTGCCGGTGATAAATTGGATCGAACAAGAAAATAACATGTGGCTGCAATGCCTTGTTGGTGTATGATGACTGTATATAGAGATACTACATCCATGGTGACCCACCTATAATTATTTTGCCATTGTACATGTTGTAATTTATCAATTAAATCATTGCTGTCCTTAAGAAAAGACGGCAGAGATTGAACAATTTGTTGCAAATGTGAATCTATATAGCGTGAAAGACCATCTCCCAAAGATCCAATGCTGGACACAATGGGCCTGCCTGGCGGATGTGTCAGTGATTTATGGATCTTTGGGAGATGGTGGAATATGGGCACCACTGGGTGTATACAGGAAATCCAAATCTCTTGAATTGAGGACATAGACTATCTGACCAAATTCTAGCAAATCTTTAAGTTCCCGTTGAAAATTGTTGGTGGGATCCGAGGGGATTTTTTTTATATGATTTTATATCATTGAGCTGTCTACAAGCTTCATCTCTATAGTCTGAGCTGACTGTACAACAATCGTTCCCCCCTTGTCTGCATTCTTAATGACAAGGGATTTGTTGTTTTTGAGATTGTGGAGATCGCGTTGTTCATTAAATGTAAGATTTTTACATAGAGATGGATTGAGTATTAAGCCATTGGCCAATGATCTGAGGTCCCTTTCTACCAGTTTCTCAAAGGTGGCTATGAAGGGGCCCCTGGAAGCATTGGCACAAAATGTGGATTTTTTGCGAAATTGTGTATGTCAAAAAATGTCAGAGGGAATACCACCCAAAGGAGTGGAGTCAGTAGTCTGTTCATTTAGCAAACTGTCAAGATCAGAGACAACACAATGTTCTTTAAAGGAAAAGGCTTGTGTATGTGGTGTTAACGAATATTCATTATTGTCTTGTATGACAATTGAAGTCTGGGGATCACTATTGACATTATCGATTAAGGGCTCATTATCCTGAAAGTGTTTTTTCAAACAGAGGTTACGTGTAAACCGGTGAACATCTATAGTAGTATTGAAGAGGAGAAAGTCATTATGTGGTGCAAAATTAAGTCCCTTATTTAAAAGAGACTGTTGATCAGGGGTTAATGTAACATTCGAGATATTAATTACATTATCATCTCCCCCTATCAAGAGTATTTTTTCCTTTTCACCGCTCCTCTTTGCTCCCCTCTTCCTCTTGGATCTCCTCGTCCTAAAAAATGTTTGGGTGCCCTATCTTGTTGGAATACTGTGGAGGGTTCTGACCGTCCAAACATAGTTTGGTCTCGACGTGCGGTCCCTAAATTGCTGCTAGACCTCCAGTCATCATCGGTGCGGTTAAAAGAAACCGTAGAACCCCGGTTTTCACCATCTGATGCATCCGATTCAAAACTGGAGGTTTCAGCATATCTATGCTTCAATATGGATTTTTTCGGAATGTTGACTGTGTGATCTTTGTCACTCTTAGGTCTAAAAGGGGACTTGGATCTACCACGTCTAGTATTGGAATTAGTCGGTTTTTGCGACACATAAACCTGGTTTTTAACATAATCCTGTTTATCTCTGTCGAATTTGTTTTGTTTTTTTATTCATGATTGATTTTTCTACTTCTTTAACATTATCTAGTAATATGTCATCATTGCTAGAGAAATGTTCCATGTTTTCAAATGCTTTTAGTTTAGTTTGTAAATTTGTAATCTCTTTTTCTAGACCTTGTTTTTCATTAGTTTTACATTGTATAATGATTTCAATCAACTTAAAAGAGCATTCATCAAGCGTGGACCTCCATTCATTTTCAAACTCCTTATTAATAAAGCCAAAAGTGGGAGATTTTTTAATTCTGAAACCTCGGGGTATTCTTTTGACACTGAGACAATTCTCTAGGGACGTGATGTCCAACCATAACCTTACATTAGATGTTAATATTTTTTCTAGCTTGAAAAAGTGTGTGATCATATCAGAAGGTTCTTCGCATGTGATGTTTCCTTCCTCATTGAATATGTGCAATGCCCTTTGTGTACGTTTAGTGTGATCACTGCAACGGTGAACAAAAGTATCAGATCTAATCTCTTGACAATCATCATCTTGGATTTCTTCCATATTAGTTAAATAAATAATACAAAAAATAAATCAATGTGTTCTTCACCACTTATAACATAAATCAGAAATGAAACAATGAAAAAATATGATCATAATAGGACTCAAAAAAAGAAAAAAGAGTTCCTAAATCAGCCTCTGTTGCCAAAAACATATAATAGGCAACTATGTGTCATGTTAAGACATGACAAATATGTTAAAAGGTCCAGGTAGTACAGTACACATATAGTCCACGATATTGAGTGAGCCACACAGAATCATGAGAGTCATACAAGAGAGTGGGGAGCTCCCCTAAGTATGCTCTAATCAATTGTGAACGTGGTAAAAATGTTGGACCTATGTAAATAAGGTAATAGGACGGCAATATAAAATATAATATGTGGTTGGTGGATAATGCCACGGCCAGGATAAATGTCCATCTATGATATAAGCAATAATCCAATGTATCCCCCCCAAATGGATGATGGTGTAAAACCAAATGGGCCTCTCTGTGTCTGGTACTAGCACTGCAGTGCTGTGCCCCTTACACGGTGCATAACGGAGGCCTCCATGAGCAGATGATATGCTGTAATGGCAAGTGAAGAAGAAGGGTGGGGGGGGGAACCACTTAGCTGAACATGAATGTCTCGAATATGGATGATTTATGTTATAAGTGGTGAAGAACACATTGATATATTTTTTGTATTATTTATTTAACTAATATGGAAGAAATCCAAGATGATGATTGTCAAGAGATTAGATCTGATACTTTTGTTCACCGTTGCAGTGATCACACTAAACGTACACAAAGGGCATTGCACATATTCAATGAGGGAGGAGACATCACATGCGAAGAACCTTCTGATTTGATCACACACTTTTTCAAGCTAGAATAAATATTAACATCTAATGTAAGGTTATGGTTGGACATCACGTCCCTAGAGAATTATCTCAGTGTCAAAAGAATACCCCGAGGTTTAAGAATTAAAAAATCTCCCACTTTTGGCTTTATTAATAAGGAGTTTGAAAATGAATGGAGGTCCACGCTTGATGAATGCTCTTTTAAGTTGATTAAATTTATTATACAATATAAAACTAATGAAAAACAAGGTCTAGAAAAAGAGATTACAAATTTACAAACTAAAAGCATTTGAAAACATGGAACATTTCTCTAGCAATGATGACATATTACTAGATAATGTTAAAGAAGTAGAAAAATCAATCATGAATAAAAAACAAAACAAATTCGACAGAGATAAACAGGATTATGTTAAAAACCAGGTTTATGTGTGGCAAAAACCGACTAATTCCAATCCTAGACGGGGTAGATCCAAGTCCCCTTTTAGACCTAAGAGTGACAAAGATCACACAAATAACATTCCGAAAAAATCCATATTGAAGCATAGATATGCTGAGACCTCCAGTTTTGAATCGGATGCATCAGATGGTGAAAACCGGGGTTCTACGGTATCTTTTAACTGCACCGATGATGACTGGAGGTCTAGCAGCAATTTAGGGACCGCACGTCGAGACCAAACTATGTTTGGACGGTCAGAACCCTCCACAGTATTCCAACAAGATAGGGCACCAAACATTTTTAGGACGAGGGGATCAAAGAGGAAGAGGGGAGCAAAGAGGAGCGGTGAAAAGGAAAAAATACTCTTGATAGCGGGAAATGATAATGTAATTAAAATCTCGAATGTTACATTAACCCCTGATCAACAGTCTCTTTTAAATAAGGAAGGGAGAGGTGCATCCTTAGCAACAGCAAAACAGCCCAATGACATCACAATCCAAAATTGAACATCAAAGCTTTATTGGAGACACACAGTGGACACAGCAGGCTGCAGCACAGCCTCCTCCTCTACATGTTTCACGCACACAGGCGCTTCGTCTTGGAGTAAGGAGGGTGCCTGCAAGCCCCATATTTAAATCACAAACCCTCCAAACAGGAGGTTAATTAAAATCATAACAGCTGTGAGCATCAAGTGGAGAACTAATCTACTAAGATAGCTGCATGGTAACAGATAGCAACATTATTAATATAATTCTCATTGAATCATAATATATTAAAGCACATATCAAAACAGTCTCTAAATGATGCTCATTGTATACAGACAAGATAAAAATTGAAAAAATAATAAAAACACATGTTGTAAATACAGTTGTACAGTATGTGAACAGGATCTGTCATTTTGTACTATAAATTGTGTTGTACTATTAGACTATGATCAACATGTATCACTAAACCCAAATGGAGACAGAAAAAGTGTGACCTAAAAAGGAAAGAAAAAGAGGGATGAATAAGAAAGGGGGGAGGAAGGAAGGGGTAGGAAAGGGGGGAGGAGGGAAGGAGGGGGGGTGGGAGAGGGGGAAAGGGGATAGGAAAAAGAAAAAAAGGGAAGAAGAAAAGAAAAAAAGAAAAGATTAAAGGAAGAAAAAGAAGAAAAAGAGAAAGAGAAGAGGGGCAAAAAGAGCAGAAATAATTGTTACGCTTACAGAGTAAATAACATCACATTTGTAAAAAACGATGTTTACATGAACTTTGAACAATGCAGTCATAAAAAACATCTCAGATCCCAATCAACATTCAGTCCATTGGGCTGTAACGTATTAAAGGTGAAGATCCAGTGTGCTTCTCTTTGGTGAAGGATTTTTAACCTATCACCACCCCTTGGGGGTAAGGCAACTTGTTCTATTGCCACACACTGAAATGACCCGGTACAGCCCAATGGACATGAATTGAGATGCCTGGACACAGGATGTACAGTAGAGGCAAAGTTTATTCTAACATTTGCCGTAAACTAGCCGGGTTACATTCTGGGTATGTGCTGGGTATGTGCTGGGTATGTTCTGGGCTAGTTTGAGGCACGTTTAAGGCATTTCTGCATTGACTAACGACCCATAGGATTAACACAGCAGGGATCCCTGGCAGTCCCATTCAGTTTGAATGGGACTGCCAGGGACCCCCGCTGTTAATCTGATAGGCCATTAATCAATGCAGAAATGCAGGGGCTAGTTTAAGGAAAGTTTAAGACATGTATTCAGAATGTACCTGGGTGTTTCCTGGGTTTTTTGGGGAATTGCCACTGGTTTTTGTTCGAATAAGAGTTGCCTCTACTGTAACATGTCATGACTACGGATCAATCTAAGATGCTCTAGGATCCTAACCTTAAGCATACGACTGGTTAAGCCGACGTATTGTTTTGTGCACCGGCAAGTCAAAAGATAAATCACATAGTCAGAACGACATGAAATGAAAGAATAAATCTTAAATCTACGTGTCCCATCAGCATTGGAAAAATGAGTAGCTTGCAACATGTTTGGACAGACTTTGAATCTCCACACTTATATGAACCCACAAGTCTGGGAAAGAATGTCCTAGTGTGCTGAATTGGTTTGAGCACACTAGGTGACAGTTTATTGCCCAAAGTAGGAGCCTTGCGGAAGACAATGCGTGGACCTGTACTCACAATTTTGGGTAAAAGGGGGTCTAATGTCAAGGTACCCCAATGTTTTTTGATGATACACTTGATAGCAGGGGCTTGGTCACTATATCCTGTGATAAAGAAAGGAACATCTGAATTGTCAGCTTGTCTAACCTTAGGAGTCATGGAAATTAAGGAATTTCTATTCGTATCAAGGGCTAATTGATATGCCCTATTGAGATCTTCCTGCTGATAACCCCTGGCCAAGAATCTTTCTTTAATTTCTTCCGCCCTCTGAACAAAGTCCTCCACGGAGGAACAGTTCCGACGTAACCGTAGGAACTGCCCCCGCTGGATACCTCTGATCAGAGGGCGGGAATGGCAACTATCAGCATGTAGAAGTGTATTTCTAGCATTTTCTTTACGAAATATGTCAGTTTGAATACATTTAGAATTGTCCACATATAAATCAAGATCCAAAAATTGAATCCTATTAATATGATAATTATGTGTGAACTTTAAATTAAGTTGATTATCTGACAGATAGTCAAAGAAATTAAGTAACTCGACTTCCCCACCACTCCAAACCATCAACAAGTCATCAATATAGCGTTTGTAAAACGCTATATTGTGCCTAAAGGGGTTATTATCTCCAAACACATGGGAGGCCTCACACCAACCCATGAATAGGTTGGCGTAGGATGGGGCAAAGGAAGTCCCCATAGCAGTCCCATGTGTTTGGAGATAAAATTGCTGATTGAACATGAAATAGTTGTGTGTGAGGGAAAAACGGATACTATCTAAAAAGAAAACAATATGTGCTGGTGATAGGGTGGATTCAGCACACTAGGACATTCTTTCCCAGACTTGTGGGTTCATATAAGTGTGGGAGATGCAAAGTCTGTCCAAACATGTTGCAAGCTACTCATTTTTCCAATGCTGATGGGACACGTAGATTTAAGATTTATTCTTTCATCTCATGTCGTTCTGACTATGTGATTTATCTTTTGACTTGCCGGTGCACAAAACAATACGTCGGCTTAACCAGTCGTATGCTTAAGGTTAGGATCCCATAGCATCTTAGATTGATCCGTAGTCATGACATGTTACATCCTGTGTCCAGGCATCTCAATTCATGTCCATTGGGCTGTACCGGGTCATTTCAGTGTGTGGCAATAGAACAAGTTGCCTTACCCCCAAGGGGTGGTGATAGGTTAAAAATCCTTCACCAAAGAGAAGCACATTGGATCTTCACCCTTAATACGTTACAGCCCAATGGACTGAATGTTGATTGGGATCTGAGATGTTTTTTATGACTGCATTTTTCAAAGTTCATGTAAACATCGTTTTTTACAAATGTGATGTTATTTACTCTGTAAGCGTAACAATTATTTCTGCTCTTTTTGCCCCTCTTCTCTTTCTCTTTTTCTTCTTTTTCTTCCTTTAATCTTTTCTTTTTTTCTTTTCTTCTTCCCTTTTTTTCTTTTTCCTATCCCCTTTCCCCCTCTCCCACCCCCCCTCCTTCCCTCCTCCCCCCTTTCCTACCCCTTCCTTCCTCCCCCCTTTCTTATTCATCCCTCTTTTTCTTTCCTTTTTAGGTCACACTTTTTCTGTCTCCATTTGGGTTTAGTGATACATGTTGATCATAGTCTAATAGTACAACACAATTTATAGTACAAAATGACAGATCCTGTTCACATACTGTACAACTGTATTTACAACATGTGTTTTTATTATTTTTTCAATTTTTATCTTGTCTGTATACAATGAGCATCATTTAGAGACTGTTTTGATATGTGCTTTAATATATTATGATTCAATGAGAATTATATTAATAATGTTGCTATCTGTTACCATGCAGCTATCTTAGTAGATTAGTTCTCCACTTGATGCTCACAGCTGTTATGATTTTAATTAACCTCCTGTTTGGAGGGTTTGTGATTTAAATATGGGGCTTGCAGGCACCCTCCTTACTCCAAGACGAAGCGCCTGTGTGCGTGAAACATGTAGAGGAGGAGGCTGTGCTGCAGCCTGCTGTGTCCACTGTGTGTCTCCAATAAAGCTTTGATGTTCAATTTTGGATTGTGATGTCATTGGGCTGTTTTGCTGTTGCTAAGGATGCACCTCTCCCTTCCTTATTTAAAAGAGACTGTTGATCAGGGGTTAATGTAACATTCGAGATTTTAATTACATTATCATTTCCCGCTATCAAGAGTATTTTTTCCTTTTCACCGCTCCTCTTTGCTCCCCTCTTCCTCTTTGATCCCCTCGTCCTAAAAATGTTTGGTGCCCTATCTTGTTGGAATACTGTGGAGGGTTCTGACCGTCCAAACATAGTTTGGTCTCGACGTGCGGTCCCTAAATTGCTGCTAGACCTCCAGTCATCATCGGTGCAGTTAAAAGATACCGTAGAACCCCGGTTTTCACCATCTGATGCATCCGATTCAAAACTGGAGGTCTCAGCATATCTATGCTTCAATATGGATTTTTTCGGAATGTTATTTGTGTGATCTTTGTCACTCTTAGGTCTAAAAGGGGACTTGGATCTACCCCGTCTAGGATTGGAATTAGTCGGTTTTTGCCACACATAAACCTGGTTTTTAACATAATCCTGTTTATCTCTGTCGAATTTGTTTTGTTTTTTATTCATGATTGATTTTTCTACTTCTTTAACATTATCTAGTAATATGTCATCATTGCTAGAGAAATGTTCCATGTTTTCAAATGCTTTTAGTTTGTAAATTTGTAATCTCTTTTTCTAGACCTTGTTTTTCATTAGTTTTATATTGTATAATAAATTTAATCAACTTAAAAGAGCATTCATCAAGCGTGGACCTCCATTCATTTTCAAACTCCTTATTAATAAAGCCAAAAGTGGGAGATTTTTTAATTCTTAAACCTCGGGGTATTCTTTTGACACTGAGATAATTCTCTAGGGACGTGATGTCCAACCATAACCTTACATTAGATGTTAATATTTATTCTAGCTTGAAAAAGTGTGTGATCAAATCAGAAGGTTCTTCGCATGTGATGTCTCCTCCCTCATTGAATATGTGCAATGCCCTTTGTGTACGTTTAGTGTGATCACTGCAACGGTGAACAAAAGTATCAGATCTAATCTCTTGACAATCATCATCTTGGATTTCTTCCATATTAGTTAAATAAATAATACAAAAAATATATCAATGTGTTCTTCACCACTTATAACATAAATCATCCATATTCGAGACATTCATGTTCAGCTAAGTGGTTCCCCCCCCCACCCTTCTTCTTCACTTGCCATTACAGCATATCATCTGCTCATGGAGGCCTCCGTTATGCACCGTGTAAGGGGCACAGCACTGCAGTGCTAGTACCAGACACAGAGAGGCCCATTTGGTTTTACACCATCATCCATTTGGGGGGGATACATTGGATTATTGCTTATATCATAGATGGACATTTATCCTGGCCGTGGCATTATCCACCAACCACATATTATATTTTATATTGCCGTCCTATTACCTTATTTACATAGGTCCAACATTTTTACCACGTTCACAATTGATTAGAGCATACTTAGGGGAGCTCCCCACTCTCTTGTATGACTCTCATGATTCTGTGTGGCTCACTCAATATCGTGGACTATATGTGTACTGTACTACCTGGACCTTTTAACATATTTGTCATGTCTTAACATGACACATAGTTGCCTATTATATGTTTTTGGCAACAGAGGCTGATTTAGGAACTCTTTTTTCTTTTTTTGAGTCCTATTATGATCATATTTTTTCATTGTTTCATTTCTGATTTATGTTATAAGTGGTGAAGAACACATTGATTTATTTTTTGTATTATTTATTTAACTAATATGGAAGAAATCCAAGATGATGATTGTCAAGAGATTAGATCTGATACTTTTGTTCACCGTTGCAGTGATCACACTAAACGTACACAAAGGGCATTGCACATATTCAATGAGGAAGGAAACATCACATGCGAAGAACCTTCTGATATGATCACACACTTTTTCAAGCTAGAAAAAATATTAACATCTAATGTAAGGTTATGGTTGGACATCACGTCCCTAGAGAATTGTCTCAGTGTCAAAAGAATACCCCGAGGTTTCAGAATTAAAAAATCTCCCACTTTTGGCTTTATTAATAAGGAGTTTGAAAATGAATGGAGGTCCACGCTTGATGAATGCTCTTTTAAGTTGATTGAAATCATTATACAATGTAAAACTAATGAAAAACAAGGTCTAGAAAAAGAGATTACAAATTTACAAACTAAACTAAAAGCATTTGAAAACATGGAACATTTCTCTAGCAATGATGACATATTACTAGATAATGTTAAAGAAGTAGAAAAATCAATCATGAATAAAAAAACAAAACAAATTCGACAGAGATAAACAGGATTATGTTAAAAACCAGGTTTATGTGTCGCAAAAACCGACTAATTCCAATACTAGACGTGGTAGATCCAAGTCCCCTTTTAGACCTAAGAGTGACAAAGATCACACAGTCAACATTCCGAAAAAATCCATATTGAAGCATAGATATGCTGAAACCTCCAGTTTTGAATCGGATGCATCAGATGGTGAAAACCGGGGTTCTACGGTTTCTTTTAACCGCACCGATGATGACTGGAGGTCTAGCAGCAATTTAGGGACCGCACGTCGAGACCAAACTATGTTTGGACGGTCAGAACCCTCCACAGTATTCCAACAAGATAGGGCACCCAAACATTTTTTAGGACGAGGAGATCCAAGAGGAAGAGGGGAGCAAAGAGGAGCGGTGAAAAGGAAAAAATACTCTTGATAGGGGGAGATGATAATGTAATTAATATCTCGAATGTTACATTAACCCCTGATCAACAGTCTCTTTTAAATAAGGGACTTAATTTTGCACCACATAATGACTTTCTCCTCTTCAATACTACTATAGATGTTCACCGGTTTACACGTAACCTCTGTTTGAAAAAACACTTTCAGGATAATGAGCCCTTAATCGATAATGTCAATAGTGATCCCCAGACTTCAATTGTCATACAAGACAATAATGAATATTCGTTAACACCACATACACAAGCCTTTTCCTTTAAAGAACATTGTGTTGTCTCTGATCTTGACAGTTTGCTAAATGAACAGACTACTGACTCCACTCCTTTGGGTGGTATTCCCTCTGACATTTTTTGACATACACAATTTCGCAAAAAATCCACATTTTGTGCCAATGCTTCCAGGGGCCCCTTCATAGCCACCTTTGAGAAACTGGTAGAAAGGGACCTCAGATCATTGGCCAATGGCTTAATACTCAATCCATCTCTATGTAAAAATCTTACATTTAATGAACAACGCGATCTCCACAATCTCAAAAACAACAAATCCCTTGTCATTAAGAATGCAGACAAGGGGGGAACGATTGTTGTACAGTCAGCTCAGACTATAGAGATGAAGCTTGTAGACAGCTCAATGATATAAAATCATATAAAAAAAATCCCCTCGGATCCCACCAACAATTTTCAACGGGAACTTAAAGATTTGCTAGAATTTGGTCAGATAGTCTATGTCCTCAATTCAAGAGATTTGGATTTCCTGTATACACCCAGTGGTGCCCATATTCCACCATCTCCCAAAGATCCATAAATCACTGACACATCCGCCAGGCAGGCCCATTGTGTCCAGCATTGGATCTTTGGGAGATGGTCTTTCACGCTATATAGATTCACATTTGCAACAAATTGTTCAATCTCTGCCGTCTTTTCTTAAGGACAGCAATGATTTAATTGATAAATTACAACATGTACAATGGCAAAATAATTATAGGTGGGTCACCATGGATGTAGTATCTCTATATACAGTCATCATACACCAACAAGGCATTGCAGCCACATGTTATTTTCTTGTTCGATCCAATTTATCACCGGCACTTTGCACTTTTCTTCTTGAATCACATTTCTTTTGACACACAATTATTTTAAGTTTGACTCACAGTTTTATTTACAAATCACAGGCACTGCTATGGGTACATCTTTCGCACCTTCTTATGCGAATCAATTCATGGGCTTTTGGGAATCACTTTTTATTTACAACGAACATAATATATTTAGACATCACATTAAGTTTTACACACGTTATATTGATGACTTACTTTTGATCTGGGATGGAGACACTGGTTCACTTCAAACATTCATGGATGGACTTAATATTAATGATTATAATCTGCAATTCACTTTTGAGCACAACATTCAACACTTATATTATTTAGATATGATGCTGTATGTAGATATAGATGGCAAAATTCAAACTACATTATACAGGAAACCCAATTCTAGAAATTCATTTCTACTGGCTAGTAGTAATCATTCTAGACCCCTTAAAAGGGGCATTCCGAAGGGCCAATTTCTGAGGCTTAGGAGGTTGTGCTCAACGGAAGAGTCCTTTGAGACACAAGCTCAGGATCTATTGGCTAGATTTCTGCAAAGAGGATATAGGAGTACTGACCTACATGAGGCACTCAGTGTTGTCAGAGCTATGGATCGACAAGAATTATTGTTTTCATACAAGAGATTTCATAAATCTAAATCTGCCAACATTAACAAAGCACCTCTGTTCATTACTCAACAGAGTCAACAGGCAGACATGGTGAGATCCATTGTACTGAAACACTGGATACCCTATGATTAGACAAAGACTTGGTTTCCATAGTAGACAAGGGACCCAGATTTGTCTTCAAGAAGGCTAAATCTTTAGGAACATATGTATCTCCCTCATTATTCAATTCCAAAGAATCCCGCTCAAGGTTGGGGAATATTCCGAGGGGATTTTACAAATGTGGATTCTGCGTAGTATGTCAATATGCACAGCCTACTAAATCAGTTTCATGTATTAAACCTAAAGTCTTTAAAACTATAAAAACTTTCATAAACTGTAATACTAGTCATGTTATCTACCTCCTAAAATGTGGTTGACATAAAGTCTATGTGGGGCGCACTATTAGACCGCTTAAAAAGAGGATCATGGAACATGTTAGAGCTAGTAAGAAAAGAGATCAGTTACATCCAGTTTCCAGACACTTCTCGGAGTGTCCCAAAGGGGGCATTCAAAACTTTATTGTTTTTGGTCTTGAACATGTTCCCATCCACAATCGGGGGGAGACAGGTTGAAGACTCTGAACCAACGAGAGATGTTTTGGATTTTCTCACGTGATTCCATGTATCCCAATGGCATCAACCTCGATTGGAGCTCATACACTTTTTATGAGAACATTTTCCGTTTGAGTACTTTCTTACATTATCATATGATTACATGCTTGGTTATGTATGGTTATATTTGTTTTATATAGTTTCTTATCTTGTTCTTCTGGTTGACAATATATTGTACAGTGTCCTTAATGGGTATAACTCAAGATGTACATATCTAATTTTGATTAATATTTCAAATATAGATTTTGTGGAGATTGAATAGCAATCTCATTCAACACTGCAATATATGACATTTATCAAACGAAGTTTTTCCTTTATGATATAAGTTCTACATATGATTGTACATAAGAATATCTTATATTTCTTTATACTTGCAATTTACTTCCATAGTTTATATCTTAGATTTGTATTATTTCATCTTGATTTGTTAATAATTTACATTTGGCTAATTATAGATATTTCCATTAACCAATTAATAGACATTGAAATTTGTATTCATATGTTTATAATTTACACAGAATTATTTCTCAATGGTTATTCTTTTGAGAATAATTTTTTATAGCAATTTTTATTTATACCATTTTTTGTTCATATTTCAATATAATGGTTATTGTTCGTTACATATGTTTCCTTTTTTCTTTTTGCATTACACATTTATTAAGTTACATAGTTTATTAATACACTTCATCATCAATTTGATCTTATGTTTCACAGTTGTCACAATTTTTATTTATTTACTTTTAACATAGATAGATTGCACATATTGTTTTGGTTACTTATATTTAATATTTTTATATATACAGACACTACAACACGTATGATACAGTTTTCTTCAATATATCTTTATTGGTGTTCACATGTTTCAATAGGGCAGCAATATTTTGCAATTTTGATTCATATAGGTTTGAGCACATTTAGGATTCTTAATAATAAGATTGTTTATATATATATATTTTTATTCATGTTAATTTTAACATTGTGTTTCATATGGGGTTGCATATTATGTAAATGTTTATCAACAAGTCTTTTGTGGTGGCTCCACGATTGTGCAGGTGTTACTTTTTTCATACATCAGTGATTGGCTGTGTTTTATCAACATCTACCCAACTAATCACTGATCAGTGACACCTGTTCAGGATGGGATGCTACATAAGGTACTTCATGTCCAAACATTATTACCCTTTGAGAAAGCGCCCTGAGAGGCGGGAAACGCATCAGGCGATACTTTGTGCTTTTTAGATTTGGCTATCATGCCTTAATAAAATAATATTTACTATCCTACATCAGCCTCGACATCCAGTGATTGCAGTGCCCAGTTTTTTCCATTTTTCTACCTTCATTTGCTGTATTTTGGAGCACGCCCAGGGACGGCATACTATCCATGCCTAGGCCTTTTTGATTAGTGGAACTGCATGCGGAGTGAATCGCAGTAGGGAGTGATCCAGGCATTCCTCGTGGGGAGCAGGCTCCGGCTAACAGACACCAGCGTGAGCGAGTCGCGGACCGATGACGTCATAGCATCGTCATCTCCTGGTGCGGGACCACGCCGGAGGAAAAGGTTCCAAATGCTCCTGGAGCGCCTCGAGTGACCGATCGCCCTGCATGGATCATCCATATTCGAGACATTCATGTTCAGCTAAGTGGTTTCCCCCCCCCCCCCCCCCCCGTCCTTCTTCTTCACTTGCCATTACAGCATATCATCTGCTCATGGAGGCCTCCGTTATACACCGTGTAAGGGGTACAGCACTGCAGTGCTAGTACCAGACACGGAGAGGCCCATTTAGCTTTACACCATCATCCATTTGGGGGGGGGGGATACATTGGATTATTGCTTATATCATAGATGGACATTTATCCTGGCTGTGGCATTATCCACCAACCACATATTATATTTCATATTGCCGTCCTATTACCTTATTTACATAGGTCCAACATTTTTACCACGTTCACAATTGATTAGAGCATACTTAGGGGAGCTCCTCTCCCCACTCTCTTGTAATTGCATATGAGATGTATAGTATCAGCCAACAGAGCTACCCAAGTGCTTCATTAAAGAGGTGTGTGTTTTAAGATGGGCCTTAAAGGTGGAGAAGGGTTGGCCAGTCGGATATTGAGGGGAAGGACAGGTGTGGGGCAGTAACCTTTGGAAGTCAGTCCCACATATTATTTACGAGTGTTACTCACTTTATGGAAATGCCTCTCATTTACTGGAAGGGAGTCTGTCTCGGTGAATTTCACTAATTAAGAAGGCCACTTCACACAGCAGTGAGACTCTTACTGGAAGGCAATCTCTCACTTTGTGTCAATCCCGCTAATTAGAAAACAGTCTGCCTGAGCCTCACTAATTAGAAGGCAGTTGTCACGTGAGACCAGGAACTTTTAACACCTTTTACCATGGATCACTATCACCAGATGGAACAAAGATTGTTGAATAAAATGGATTTATTTGGGCAATTCCACAGACATAACAAATGTACACAAAACAGGGGAAACACACACCAACTGGGGGTCTGGTGGGAGTCACTAGTCTCAACTAGTGCAGGGCGTCTGCTTCAGGTAGGCTTACCCTGTCCACTCCAAATCCAGGAACACTACGGTACTATCTTCGGGATTGCTACCTGGCTCTCCCCGCTGGAAAGGTCTTCGTTCTCTGCTCAGAACTTGGCAGCATCTGTAGAATTTGTTGTCAGCCAGGCCGGGCTTCTCCGGTATCTCAATGCCGAGTACTTTGCTATTCCGAGCAAAGCACTTTTGAAAAGCCCGCCACAGCCTCACTGGACCAAGTCCCAAGTTGCTCTGTGCCTCCAGCACTTGTCCTCTGCTGGCCGGGCTTCTCTGGCACTTCCCTCCCGAGTGTTCTGCTATTCTGAAAAGCCCGCCACGCGCTTCCCCGGAGCAAGCTTGGAGATATCTAGTACTTTGATTGGGCCATCTCCTTACATAGCCCTCTCTGGCTATCCTTAACATGGAGCAAGAATCGACGACCAATCAGAGCATGGAATCAAATGTAGCAGCCAATCACGAGCCGGAGGCTCGTCTCGCTGCACCAATCAGAGGAGGTTGAAAGAATTCAGGAAAGAATTCAGGAAAGAATTCAGGGAAGTGTTTGTGGTCGGTACACATAACTGCTGCATGCGGGCACAGCAGTGAAGTCTAGCCCAGGCAGTGTTATAATTGGGGACCACCCCGGAGTGGCGGTACATGCGACAGCGGGACCGTCTATCTGGTGTGAAAACAGCAAGTCTCCTGATGTGGACATCTGCCTTTGGAAAAGAACCATCTACTGTGCCTATTGAACCTTGCTTGTTGTAAGTAGGATTTAAATTTTTCCCTATCCGGATCAGAGTCCCCAAGTCATATTCTCTTTGTATGTTATTACTCTTTTTTAAGTGTATTTTATTAAATCAGTAATTTCTTTGGCTCATCACAAGGTGTTGTGTAGTTTAGTGATAGTGTTTGAGTGTGTTTTCTATGTGTGTTGGCCTTCTAAGTCTTGTTTGTTATATCAGCAGTTATCTATAGGTTTTTTTTATAGTTTTATTGTTATTCTACAGTTATACATGATTGGTCTCTGATTTTCTTTCCACATGTTGTGAGACAACCATCAAGACTCACCGGAAGACCCCTAATTCAACAGGACTGGACATTTTATACGGTCAGACTTTCCCACAGTATATTTCAGAATTTGTTTTAGGCGCCGGTTTATTTTTTGTTGATTCTGTATGTGATTTGCATTAGTCTCATTGTTCCAGGCAGCCTTCCTATATTATAGACACAATTGGTATAGATTAGTAGCGTTTATTTTACACTAAACTACTGTATTTATAGCATTTGCGCTGAAGCACATATATATTTTTTTTTTACATTTCTCCAAATACCTAAATCTTCCTCAGAAATTACATTTCTACCCTAAATTTGCATCTTGTTTTTCTTTTTTCTTATTTTATCGCCGCGACTGTTTATGTTGTCAAAGAAAAAAAATATGCTGGAAAACTCACCGAACTTTTCACTGTCAAATGAATTCCTCAAAACACTTGCAAAGTTAAGCGAGATAAAGTCACCCGTTGCTAGTTTTTTAAGCTGCCTCAGTAGGATCTGCCAAATAGCATTCCGACTGTATGTGGAATAGTGTTACGTTGCTACAGTACCAGGGCCAAATCTATTTTAGTTGCTTTACAACTATAAAAATATCCTGCTGCGAATAGATGCCGGCACATGCTCTGCATAATTTGCAGAATCTGTGGGTTTGAATTAATAAGGTATTATGTTCCCCGTGTGTGGGTCTCTATATGTGGGTTCGGTTACCATGGAAATGCGGGTCTGGTGCAAGGATGGAGTCTTATATTTTCCAACCTATCTGTATATTTACTGTTGCGATCTGTTGTGTACAGTATGAAAAACATCACCATTTTGGGGAACTGAGACATAACTGGCTCAAGTTTCACTAGGGTTTTTTGTTTGTCTTCCTAACCATCAATATAAATAAAAATATAGGATTAGTATCTTAGTCAACTAAATTTAACATACTGTATGTTGAACTCGATGGACATATGTCTTTTGTCAACCTCCTCTACAATGTACTATGTATATCAAAGCAATACATGATATACATTATTACCAGTAATATGATGCAAGTTTCCATCCTGCGTTAGGTGCAAAGTGCATTGCTAAATTGACACTAAGAATAGTGTCAATTTAGCAATGCACTTTGAACCTAAATTTGAGCTTTTCCCATGTTACTAAACTTCAGCTATGCCCAGGTTACTAGTTGAAGAGTGATGGTGTTAGGGGGTGCAGAGTACCACTACTTTTTAAATTTACAACCCCAAATTACCACTACTTTTTAATTTATGCCTCCTAGAATACCACTACTTTTTATTTTTTTTTATGGATTTAATTTAGGAAGCTTTTATTTCCCCTATTGATATTTCATAAATTTCAGAATGAAAGAATATGTTCAGAATCCCTTTTCCTCAATGTTAAAAATATATTATTTCTATAGGTCAGACACAGTACCGCTACTTTTTCAAAACTACTTCTACCACGGCCCAGGTCTGTTTTTATCGCGGGTCAAAACAATTCTTCTGTTTTCATAGCGCCGAAAAAACTGGAAGGACTTCCAAACCATATTTTTGACCATGTATTTGTAGATAATATAAACGACTAAATAAATGCATAAATTACACCGGTACGCATTCCTAATTAGGGAAAATAAAACCTTCGCTAGGACCTAGGAAGAATTGGATAAGAAGGCTGGTGAGGAATGGGTTAAGGAATACGAGGCTTTTTTTTTTTCCATCCAAGATCTTCACAGGAGAGCATGGGAGGAGAAATGAGAATTCGCTGTGAGTTGCCATTGTTGCCACATAACACGTTTGAGTCCTCGTAGCATCTCTGCTAAATAGAATCTCCAGGAACCATGCAGGTAAGAGAGGTACCCCATGTACATCACACTACTGTATATGGGTCGTAGCGCTCCTGAATGATGTATGGGGTTTTTTTCCCTCCCTCTCTTGCACATTCATTCTCATCTCTCATTATGGGTTTCATTCACTTTGTCTTTCTCTCTATCTCTCTCTCATCTCTTCTTACGGGTTTAATTCACTCCGTCTCATCTCTTATAGATTTAATAAACTGTCTCTCTCATCTCTTCCTATGGGTTTCATTCACTCCGTCTCTCTCATCTCTTATAGATTGAATTAACTGCCTCTCTCTCATCTCTTCCTATGGGTTTAATTCACTCTGTCTCTCTCATCTTTTCCTATTGGATTCGTTCACTCTCTCTCTCTCTCTCTCTCTCTCTCTCTCTCTCTCTCTCTCTCTCAATAATGTTGCTATGTGTTACCATGCAGCTAGCTTAATAGATTAGTTATCCACTTGATGCTCACAGCTGTTATGATTTTAATTAACCTCCTGTTTGGAGGGTTTGTGCTTTAAATATGGGGCTTGCAGGCACCCTCCTTACTCCAAGACGAAGCGCCTGTGTGCGTGAAACATGTAGAGGAGGAGGCTGTGCTGCAGCCTGCTGTGTCCACTGAGTGTCTCCAATAAAGGAGGTGCTAGATCAACCATGCCAGGAAGAAAAGTGGGCATTGAACACACCGTGTTTGTCATGCAGATCAAGAAGAGAATTACTTATAATAATAGATGGAATCAGTCCGCTAAATGGGGAAAAGACAAATCCCTCATTAATCCCCTGTGGGGACAATGTTCCTAGATCCCTAAAAATATTCGAGGTGGTGACTGGGATAGGGACATAATACAGAAAGAATCGCGCTGGATTTATAATCTAGGAACATTGTACGATACGTTACCACAACGTACTTGCCTTTGATAAAGCGCTCATTAGCGTGAAACGTACGTTCGGTGATCAGGTGGTCAGACGGAATGACGTTATCATGCGGAAGTCCCTGTGAATGTAGCCGTTCAACAAACACGGTGCTAACAATTCCAAGCTGAAAGCTGAAGACATTTGACACAGACACAGATGAGTTTCAGCTACATTTGTATTTCATCTTTAAGGGCTTCTCTAAGAGTAAATAACTTACACTTTACCTCTTAGTTACAAGTGTTATAACAGAGAGTTAAACAACTAGCATTTGATAACGGAGTGTGGTCGCCATATTGCTACATAAAATGCAGTTGCTACATATGTATTCTAGCTTCAAGAGCTCAATCACAAGATATACAGTTGTGTGAAAAAGAACGTACACCCTCTTTGAATTCTATGGTTTTACATATCGGGACATAATCACAATCATCTGTTCTTTAGTAGGTCTTAAAATTAGGTAAATACAACCTCAGATGAACAACAACACATGACGCATTACACCGTGTCATGATTTATTTAACAAAAATAAAGCCAAAATGGAGAAGCCATGTGTGAACCAATATGTAAACTTTTGGCTATTAAAAGGTTTTTTATCTAATATGACAACATATTCATTACATTTCTACGAGTGCATTCATGGGGGCTTCTTTTCTCTCATTTTCTGCCTACAAATTACATTCCCATTTTCACCATCTAAGATTACTACAACACTTTAATGAAATTTGTGTACTATAAGGCTGACGCGGGGGCTCCCTCCCATCTTACCTTACCCTATTATTAGACCTAATTATGGCAAATAAGATGTCAGGGTGTCCTAGACATCCTGCTCCCAGCCACAGTTCTTTTCTCTGTCCACCGGGTGTGCTGCTGTATACTGTCTGCTCTGAGTTTCCTCTGTTTGTCTCCTCTTGGTGCTCCTGTCCTCTGTCTCTGCCAGTCCTTATAGTTTCCTTTGCTTCCTTGCCGTTGTGTTCCCTGACTTATGCTTGAGCTTGTTCCTGTATCTGTTCCGTATTAAAGGCCCTTGCCTGCACTAGGCTTGTCCCTGTTTGTTCTTGCATTGTTCCTGCCTCTGTCACTGTGGATTTCCTGCTACCAACCCTTTCTTGTGACCCTGATTCTTGCCGCCTGCCTTGGATCCCTGCTTGTGACCCCGACCATAATGATTGCAGCCTGCCCTGGACCCCTCCTGATGAACCTGGCGCCTCCTCGCCTGCCCCCTGCTGTTCCGGCCACTGAGGTCCACTTATTACATGTGGTCACATCCCTGCAAAAACAACTGGGGGATGTGCTTGTTAGAGTTAATATTGGTAGGACTCTGCTGCAGGAGTTATGTGCTCATCAGTCAGTCACACCCCTTCAGCTGGCAGCCTACCTGCCTCTTCCTGAGAAACCTCATTCCCCTTCTGGGAGAGATCAAACTAAGGTTCCCTTCTTGGAGTCAATGAACATTTCTCTCACTGTTTTCCCTGCGCTGTGCGAGATCCTGATTGCTGAGTATGGTGCCCCTTCTTTACCTTCTATAGTGTTCCCTTCAATCAGTGATCCCCCTATTGCTGTTATTGGGTTTCCTGCTTTGAAGACAGGTTCCTCTTTTCCTATGCTGTACCTGATATTACAATTGCCAATGTTCACACTCCCAGTTTAGAGACGAGCATATTTTTTCCTGACTCCTCTACAGATCTGATTTAACCCCTGCTGGTTGCAGGACTCAATTTTCAGAGATAAATGTGCTATTCCCTGATTCCAATGCACTGCTTATCACCACTGCTGACTTCCAAGTTCCCATTTCAAAAGAAAGTGTACTTCCCATTGTTACTGTGCTATGTGATATTCCTACTACTGATTCTAAAGTCTCAAATGTTAAAGAAAGTTCCTCTGTTCCTGATTTCCCTGCAATGTGTGATATTCCTATTGCTAATTCCAATGTTTCTGTTTTAAACACACATTAATTCTTCACTGGTGTTTCTGTGGGTTTGGGTTCCTTATTTCTGATTATGTGGCTGCGACCTTAAAGACAAGATTGTTTCTCACTGACTTCTGTACTGAGCCCAAAATACTAATTTCTAATTCTAAACACGATGGGTACACACAAAATAATATAGACGTTTTAAACAATAAGGGTGAGTACGGTACCACTGATGTCTCAGGAGCTACTAAAGCAAAGAGAAAGAAATGTGTTTCTCAACCCAAAGAGGAAGTGGCCGAAACACTTGGTGAGCCTGTGATGTCAGGACAATGTGCGTCAGAAAGGTGCCGAAATGTGCTGCAGACCCGAGTGATGGGCGTGTCCAGCATATAGGCCACTACTCTCAGTGTTCATCAATGATCATCCCACAGCTTGTAAGGAAGCCTCAATACACATGTATGCAGATGACACAATCCTATATGCACACAGCCATAGCCTCTCTGACCTTCAACACATACTTCAGTCTGACTTTTGGAGACTCGAAAACTGGATTTCTCAAAACAAACTGTTTTTAAACACTGACAAGACTGTAACAATGGTATTTGGGACCAAGACTAAATTTGTAAAGCTTCCAGTGACTGAGCTCCTGATTAGAACCAACGCTAACACCACCCTAACACCTGTCACTAGTTTTAAATACCTGGGCTTATGGTTTGACTCCCACTTAACATTCGGGATGCACATTGATACACTGACAACCAAGACCTATGCCAAACTAGGGGTACTTTACAGGAACAAATACTCCCTAAGTCTCCAGGTCAGAAAGCGTATCGCACAGCAGATGCTAATGCCAATTATTGACTATGGAGACATAGTATATGGCTCGGCACCTCAAACCCACCTTAGCAAACTTGACACCCTCTACAATTCAATTTGTCGTCTTGTTCTCCAATGCAACTACAACACACATCACTGCGAAATGCTCAAAGAACTATATTGGTCAACACTAGAGTCTAGGCGCAAAGTTCACCTTTCCTGTCTTGCCTTTAAATTCTTCATGGGCAAGCTACCCAGCTACCTGAACAAGCTCCTCACCCCTACCACTTGCAGCACTTATCACCTGAGATCAGACTCCAAAAGACTGTTCATGGTCCCAAGGCTCAACAAAGTATCCGGACATTCCTCCTTCTCCTACCGTGCACCCCAAAACTGGAACAACCTACCAGAGACTCTCACATCCACCACCAGTTTAAGTTCTTTCAAATCTAAGGCTGTCGCACATTTTAACCTGGTCTGTAACTGCTTCATACGCTCATAATATATATTTTCTTTCACTGTGCACGCAATGTCTTGTATATAATGTATACCCTGCTCATTTATGTAACTACTTGTAACCATGTATTATTTGTTTTACTCTGTGCCCAGGACATACTTGAAAACGAGAGGTAACTCTCAATGTATTACTTCCTGGTAAAATATTTTATAAATAAATAAAATAAATAGGAACGGCCGCAAAAGAAAAGAATCGGTTGGAGAGTGACTGGGTGGTCTTGTTAGGTGAGCTGGAGAAGGCATACACGAATGCTGCCCAGGATCAGCGCTTTATTGATAAAATTAACGCATCACTGTAAATCTCTGAAGGAAATTGACAGGCTTGATACAGAGCTTGAAGCCTCTCAAAAGGAATTTCACAGGTATAGTACAGAGCTGGAAGCCTCAGGAGGAGATTTGCTACTTAAACACAGAGATATGTTCTGTGAGGGAGACCTTCGGAGGGTTTAATAGTGGGTTTGAAATTGTAAACCAAATGTGCAAGACCCTCTCTGTCTGAGTCAGTGAAGGAGATGAGACTCCATGAATTAGAAGAAACAATTGGCCCAGGAAAAGTTAGATGTACAGGCTGCACTGGAGCAGCGCTGTTACGGTAGCTTGTGAAGGGTTATAATATACACAAATATCTGGGTTGAATTGAACACGAATAAGATATGATAAATTAAGTTTATTCCTTAAAAAAGGTGAACACACAAGATTGCACAAATAACATACAGAATATAGCACTTACTTAGAGGTTGGACAATGAAGCAATCAGGAACGGGATTGGCAATTCATTCAGGCATCAGGTAACAAGTAGATGTAGTAACGAAAACACTGGGCATAGGGCTTACACTCGTTTATATGGGATTCAAGCCCTATACCCTAACATTGGGTGCCAGGTATTGGTTAACAATTACCTGCACCCAATCCCTCTTGGCCAGCTAACGTGGGAAGCATTGTTGGACCATGCCCCCAGCTAGTTGGCACATGCGCACATTCTTCACTTGGGGTCTCACTTCCCTAGCCCCACACTAAAGAAAGGGCGCCTTAAAGTCTACCAGACGTGTATCTGGTCAGGAAATCCTTTGCAAGGGTGAATTACAACACTTACAGACCACTCAAGCTCTGCTTTTCTCTGCCCTAGTGTACACACTCAGAGTGGTGAAGCCTTTGATCAGGGGGTCTGTTGTAGACAACTGGTCGCCCCCTTGAGCATTAACATAAAGCAGAGCCAGTATCTTTCGCGGGCTTTTATACCAGACCGAAAAGACAGTACATTTCTTAATATCTAAACATATTAAAATAATCAGTTCGGCTGGGCCGAGTGGGCTAAAAATTGCCAGACCCTCATGCTGGAGGGGACTCTCCATGGTGACCAAGTTTCAGCTCTCTGCGACCCACCGGACCGGAGTTACACAAATACAGTTTTAAAAGCACATTTACAAAAGTGGCTTTTTTCTGCCATGCAAGTAAATGGCAGAAACCCAAATTTAACCATTACCCTGACTCTGTCCTGTTGCTCCGGGAAGGTCGGTATTTGCGATGCAGTCATGCCGGAACTATGACTACATGGTGGCCAAATCTCAGCCCTCTAGGTTGAACAGAACTGGAGTGAGTTATGGATTTCATGTTTCTGCCCGTTTTCACCAGGCGGCTTTTACCTCCGCCATTAGAGTCAATGGTGCGACCCTCGTAGTGAGGGTGACCCTTTAACGGGGTCATTGGTTGTTGGACCCGGTTGGGGTCGAGTGAGGGGGTTCCTTGGATCTAGGGGCAAAAATAATTTTATTCCTGGGTGCCCTAGAACCTAAGTTTCCCACGCCAATTGAACGTGAACTTGACCGGGGATTGATCAAAGCTCTTTCAAGACAAAGTTTCCGCTTTTGCGGTTCTGCGGTCTGGCTGGCTGCCAGCTCGTCTACGGAGGTCGGCTTCAAGGAATCCCCATTGAAATCATTACTCCATTCACTTTCAATGGGGAACCGCCGCTCCTTCTCTCGGACGCCACCTGCAGGTCTTCTTTGATATCAGGGCCAAACCACTGAAATTCCTATTGACTTGCATGGGACTTCAATGGCGGCCTATGGACGAGCTGCAAAATGGAGCCTGAAAAGGCGGGAAAGGGGACAAAGGGCCATAAACCCTTTCCCTCCCGGCCTTGATGCATACACTGTACAGGTACAAACACCAATAATTGTACCCATATACATTTCTATCACATAGAACACAGTTTGCCCTGGGGCAGGGGAATAAAAATTCATTAATTCCCTCTAGATGTGGGAATAGGATAACCAAGGGACATACCGTTTGGTTGTGAAGCAGGGGAACATATGTATTATCAGTACATTTTTGGTTAACCCCTCACTTCCCAGATGGTGGAAGGGGATGCCTAATGGGGATGACCCCTTTATTACTCGCGTGGCACCCCTCCCCCGTCAAAAGCGCACAGAGAGAACATGCTACAGAGCCAGCTGCAAGAACTGCGTGTGAGTCTGCAGGATGCCAAGGAATAACAGGTGAATGCAGAGGAGAAGCAGCGAGTTCTGCAGGAAAAATGTATCCAGACTGTTAATGAAGTAAAGATGCTGCAGGAGCATTTGAGTACCCAGTGTGTCCCCAGAGAGCAGCATGAGGAGCTGAAGGCCACACTGAACATAACCAGAACCTTGATGGAGGAGGATCTTAGAGGCCATGTAACTCTGTATGAGAGGGAGCATGAGGCAGTCCAGAAACTGAAGCTAGAGGAGCAGAGACACTGTTCCATCACCAACAATAAGTACACCCAGGAGAAAGAAACCTAGAAAAGGCAAGCTGCTGAGACCCTAGCAAAGGAATTGGCAGAGCTCCAAAACGTAATGAAGGATGCGTGGAAGCAAGCTCAGAGCGAGCAGAGTGAAGAGATGACGGCTCTGAGAAGAGAATTGCAGGATGCACTCAAGAAACGTGTCTCGCTGAGGATTGGAACTTACAGCAAAGCCTATAGTAGAAGAGCTAAAGCTGGCAGCTGAACATACATCCCAGCAACTCACAGCTCTGCAGGCGCAGATCGCTGAGCTCAAGATATAGCTCGCCAAAAAGGAAGAGAGGGAGGAGGTGTCCGTCGAGTGGCCGGCCCGACACAGCGCTATGATGCCAAAATGGCCGATGCCTGCGAATTGCTGAACCACACAGCCAGTGAGAAGTAAACAAAAGGAAACAGAGTTAAGCCTTGCTCTGAGTCAGCTGGGAGATGTGGAATCACAACTCAACTCCAACAAAGCTGAACTGGCAACTGCATTGAGTGGGAAAAGAAATGCAGAAGGACAGCTTCAAGAGCTGAAAGCTCAAATAGCTGGTCTTAAATGCGCTTTAAGTGACACCACAAAACAGCACATGACTGGGACAGTAGAATTAGATTCCGGACATCAGACTGAATTCAAAAGCAAGCTGGCAGAGGCTTTGCAAGACCTGAGCAAGGGTTACAAAGAACAGACATTTAGTGCTAAATTGGAGTCTAAAAAGATGAAGGTAGAGAAAGAAATTCCAAGAGATACGTTGTTCACAAAAGGAGACCACGAAAAGTGAACTCAATGCCCTCACTGACTCGTGTGAAGAGCCTGATGTACCTGTTCCTGATGCCTATGTTCCTGATGTCCATGCCCCTGCGATTTAAGTTAAATGCACCCCTCTTAAATTTTCCTGCAACACCTGATGTACTGGTTACTGGTTCCTGTGCCGTTGCTGTGGCGACAAGTACTTTGCCTGTCAACAATCCACCAGAGGTGGGTCACCCTGAGTCTGCCTTTCATAAATGTCTCCAGGAAGAACCTGGCGGATCATCCGGAGAACACTTTTGAGAGGGGGAGTAATGTCAGGGTCTCCTAGACATTCTGCTCCCAGCCATAGTTCCTTTCTCTGTCCACTGGGTGTGCTGTTGTTTTCTGTCTGCTCTTGGTTTCCTCTGTCTCCTCTTGGTGCTCCTGTTCTCTGTCTCGGCAAGTCCTTATAGTTTCCTGTGCTTCTTTGCCTGTGCTTTGTGTTGTGTTCCCTGACTTATGCTTGAGCTTGTTCTTGTATCTGTTCCATAATAAAGGCCCTTGCCTGCACTAGGCTTGTTCCCGTTTGTTCTTGCCCTGCCTCTGTCACTGTGGATTTCCTGCTGCACACCCTTGCTTGTGACCCAGATCATGATGATTGCCACCTGCCCTGGACCCCTGCTGATGAACCTGATGCCTCCTCGCCTGCCCCATGTGGTTGCGGCCACTGAGGTCCTATCTGCTCCTGAAGTCTTGACAATGATATATATATTTAAAAAAATCATTTGATTTCCAAAACTATAGGAACTGAATGTATATCTTTATATAGCACCAGCCGTGATCGTAGCACTGCACAGCAGTAATACTTGGAGTCAGGAAGCAATTTATTTTTCCCCTTATGAGATATCATTGGATGATATGACTGGGTTTTTTTGTTTGTCTTCCTCTGGATCAATAAGTAAGTATAGATATAGGATAAAGTATCTGTTGTCTAAATTTAGCTTAGGTTGATCTTGATGGACGTACATCTTTTTCCAACCTCATCTACTATGTAACTATGTAATAAACGTGACATAACAATATAGCTGATTATGGGAATAAGAATTTTCTATGGTGCAAACAATTAAAATATATACGTGTCTCCCCTGACATACAGGATGTGTCAATGGGACGCCTGAGATTGTATTAATGATTGAGCGTGGAGAAGAGCCATATATAAGCGGTCACCAGCAGTTTGAGAAGGATAGTCCTACAAATATCAGCACTGGTGAGTAATAAACTCTTTAGTGGGGTGTACTCTAGGAACAATCATTATATAACATATTTTGTTAAAAAAAGGAAACTTGATCACAAATTTGTATATCTATCAATAATTTCTAATATTCTTTTGTAAATTTCCCATTCCCATAATAAAGTGGAAATGTATGTGGTACAGCTTTCTAATTTTATAAATATATATATATATATCGCTGGTAGGCAATATCCTCACAAATTAAAGTTTATTGCAATTTTGAATGCTGTTCGGCACTTCTAATTGGAAACATTTACTGAATACCTGATTTGTTATAAATCTTACCATGTGTATCCTGTATCTTTACATTCTTAAATTAAATCTGACGTTTGAAAATCATTTCAATTCATCAATTTTTTTCCCCAGCTGATGGATTCGTGAGCAGGAATTCCCCTGAAGGATGTCACATTTTGCTCTGTTCACCAGATTGTGTAATGGAAGATACCAGTGTTACCCAAATGTATCACAGAGCAAATCACATTAGTCAAGATATACCAATCCAGAGTCTGAGAGAAACCGTGAGCATTATGGTTAAGGAATCAACTTCACAGGAAGAAGGAAATCACCCAGACTCCCTCATTTATACCATCAGAGAACATACAGGGACAGAATATGCATCAACTCCTATTACAAAGTGTAACAAAGGAAACATGAATTCAGGGAACGTTCACAAGAACTTGTCAGTAAAAGAAAAACCATTTGTATGTTCTGAATGTGGGAAATGTTTTACCCATAACTGTACTCTCCTTAGACATCAGAGAATACACACAGGAGAAAGACCATTTGCATGTTCTGAATGTGGGAAATGTTTTACCCATAACTGTACTCTCCTTAGACATCAGAGTGTTCACACAGGAGAAAGACCATTTGTATGTTCTAAATGTGGGAAATGTTTTGCCCTGAACTCTACTCTTGTTAAACATCAGAGAATTCACACAGGAGATAAACCATTTGTATGTTTTGAATGTGGGAAATGTTTTACTCAGAACTCTACTCTTGTTAAACATCAGAGTGTTCACACAGGAGAAAGACCATTTGTATGTTCTGAATGTGGGAAATATTTTACTCAGAACTCTACTCTTGTTAAACATCAGAGAATTCACACAGGAGAAAAACCATTTGTATGTTTTGAATGTGGGAAATGTTTTACACAGAACTCTATTCTTGTTGAACATCACAGAATTCACATAGGAGAAAAACAATTTGTATGTTCTGAATGTGAGAAATGTTTTACGAAGAAATCTGCTCTTGTTAAACATCAGAGAGTTCACACTGGAGAAAGACCGTTTGTATGTTCTGAATGTGGGAAATGTTTTACTCAGAACTCTAATCTTGTTACACATCAGAAAATTCACACAGGAATAAAACCATTTGTATGTTCTGAATGTGGGAAATGTTTTACTCAGAACTCTATTCTTGTTGAACATCACAGAATTCACATAGGAGAAAAGCAATTTGTATGTTCTGAATGTGGGAAATGTTTTACAAATAACTCTACTCTTGTTAAACATCAGAGAGTTCACACAGGAGAAAGACCATTTGTATGTTCTGAATGTGGGAAATGTTTTATTCATAACTCTAATCTTGTTAAACATCAGAGAATTCACACAGGAGAAAAACCATTTGTATGTTCTGAATGTGGGAAATGTTTTACCCATAACACTTCTCTCCTTAGACATCAGAGAATACACACAGGAGAAAGACCATTTGTATGTTCTAAATGTGGGAAATGTTTTACGCTGAACTCTACTCTTGTTACACATCAGAGAATTCACACAGGAGAAAGACCATTTGTATGTTCTGAATGTGGAAAATGTTTTACTCAGAACTCTACTCTTGTTAAACATGAGAGAATTCACACAGGAGAAAAACCATTTGTATGTTCTGAATGTGGGAAATGTTTTACTCAGAACTCTACTCTTGTTGAACATCACAGAATTCACATAGGAGAAAAAACATTTGTATGTTCTGAATGTGGGAAATGTTTTACGAAGAACTCTACTCTTGTTAAACATCAGAGAGTTCACACAGGAGAAAGACCATTTGTATGTTCTGAATGTGGGCAATGTTTTACCAAGAATGTAGATCTTGTTAGACATCTGAGAGTTCACCCAGGAGAAAAACATTTTGCTCTAAATGTGGTAAATGTTTTGCACACAGAAACATTTACCTTGTAATATAACACTGAAAATATGGATTTCATTTTTCTAAAAAGGATTATCTTTAAACTGGTATGGAAACAATGCATTTATATTATTGTGTTGAATATTGTTCTTTTCATTATTACTTAGAAAAATGGAAGTCAAGCATGGTATTTGTATTGTTTTGTTTTTTTAAAGTACTACAAGTTGGATATTCCTTAGGATTATTTTTTTTTAATAAATAGTTTATAAAATGTGTCTAGTGTATTCCCATAAGTTTGAGTTTGGAAATTGATTTCTGACACACCTTACAGTACATGTGCTGTTTATAGTTAATATTACAAGCAATAAATAAAATAAACTAGCATTGGATTCTGTGATGAAAAGGGCAACAGGACAGTTAAATAAAGATTAAGCCCTGTCCTGTTGTCCCTTTCATGAAATTCATTGCCTGTCACCACAGGGTTGTTGTGGGGCACTGGAATTACCTGTGAATGTATTTCCAAAAACAATGTAAAAGGTTATTGTATTTAAACGTAGTGGTACCATGTATTTTATTTATTAACGCTTGTAGGGGCTGTAGTAGCACCTTACTGGACATAGCGGTGCAGATCAGAGACCACTTTCTCCGTTGGAGCTATGCCCCCCTCCTGGACAATTGTTTTCCGATGGTTACCAGAAGTGTACGTAGGCACTCATTTTCCAGAACTTGGGAAGGTCAGAGTCCAGGGAATGTTGAGACCAAAGACGCCCTACTGAAATTGCACATGGACTGAAGGAGCAGTTTTTCTTTTGCTACCGAAATGGCATCTATCAGTCTGCCCTTGTTGAACTCTTGAGTTGGATCCCTTCGTCTGGCAATGGCTGCCTGCATAGGCACTCTCAAGGTTGTCCGATCCGTATCTGGTGCTTGACGTGACGTCATGGTCAGCCAATAGCTAGACTTGTAGATATTTCATTGGTATGAATGGGAGGGGGAAATGTCCACATGCCATGCTGCTGCAGAGTTCCAGAAAGCTGGATGTGGCTTGTGGGTAGTCTCAGTGATTGGAGAGTACCTGGAAATACGAGCCAGCGGTGATATGAAGACTTCAAAGCCGCAGAGAAGGGTAGATTTGCGGGAGATTATCTGGATATGAGGGCTTATGTAGCGTCTAGCACCCAAGGAGAAATAGTAGACCCCCTATTAAAATACAGGTATACACAAGGTGAGGGATGGTTGTTTTGCAGACACAGTAGGTAAACTGCTGCCCATTCGTGGCTTGACAGTTGTGGGTAGAATGTTGATTGTGGTTGTAGGTGCAGGTGCAATTTGGATCTAGGCATCGATGGGAGAAAAAGGGGATTAACAGCGCAATATGTAAAATAACTTTTAATACAACATGCACAAATAAAATAATCCCTCTGAATGCACACTCACATTTTTATGTGTCATTCAGGACACAAAATGTTATCTTTAAGGAGGAGAAAACAACTGACAGAACTCGAGAATTGTGACATCACAGCTTCTTGGTGAGCCGAGTGCTATTTCCAGTGGCCGCACTAGGAGAGAACACAAGGTGAACCATAGAAGCAGAGACATCCACCGGAACCCTGTGTTGGAGAGAGAGACAGTCCTCTACTAAAATATACAATTTTGAGTCCTGAATTACACATAAAAATTTGAGTGTGCATTCAGAGGGATTATTTTATTTGTGCATGTTGTATTCAAAGTTATTTTATATATTGCGCTGTTAGTCCCCTTTTTCTCCCATCCTTGCCAAGATCCAAATTGCACCTACAACCACAATCACCACTCTATCCACAACTGTCAAGCCACGAATGGGCTGCTGTTTACCTACTGTGTCTGCAAAACAACCACTCCCTCACCCTGTGTGTACCTATGTCTTCTTTCTTTTAGAGGTTGAGTAGCTGTTTTAGACTTTTTTAGATTTTTTTTACATTTTATCTGCTCTTACAGTCTTATTATCTATTGTCTGTTTTTATAGCATGATCCTACTGCACCGACACACTTTATTCGAGCAAATGCCTGGTTTGTACCTGGCAGAAACCTGGAATCCGCCACTGCTCACCTCTTGCATGCTTCGTTGCGCTTGCCTTCCCAGCCACGGTTCATGCCTGGCTGACGGGGGCCTGATCTTGTTAAATGATAATGAGAATGATTTACTAGGCTGCGATGTTTCGATTGTCCACCAGATGGCATAAACTCATGACTTAAGTAATGTGTGGCCTTTGCAAGTTGTTTCGTTTCCAAAAAAAGTTACTTTATCCCAGTACAGTATGCTATTGTGTAACTTGTCCTTGAGACTGAAGGAATAGTTGCAAAAAATGTATCAATTTAGGCTTTACATACAGTAATGTATTAAATAAAGACAAAGATCATTTTCACTTACACTATTCTACAGAGACATGAGTGAACAAGTGGAGCCCGTGTTCCAAAAACCTGACAGAAGTTATGCTTATTTGATATGGGCCGCTATAAATGCAACAGAGGATAAGATGGCAACAGTTGTTCAAATTTATCAGTATTTTATCGAAAATTATGACTTTTACAGATTTTCGCCAACTCCTCATTTGTGGAAGCATGCAATAAGGAAAAGGTTATGTAGTGACCCCTGTTTTCACCGTATTGAGCCCCAATTTGTTGGAGGGTATTGGTGTGTGTCACAGGGTTTTTCCCGTATCTATGATAATGGAGGCGGCAAAAGGCGAAGGGTCGTGTTAAAACGAAATAAGAAGCGACAGTCCCTGCCAAGCAATGCGCCAGAACCAGAACCAGAACCAGAACCAGCAGCAGCACCAGCTTATCATCATGGTCCCGCCGTCGGTGACAAATCTGAGATGGATTTCGCAGCCAGTTTTGATGAAGCTTGCATGTACCTAAGCGATTTCCCGCTGACTACAGGTGGGCTAGTCCCTCTGCAAAATGATGAAAGCTGGACTGGAAGTGGGCCGGCGCCAGCGCAAGCTGAATGGGAAATTTAGTAATACTGTACTGTACAGTATGGTGAGTACTGTATTTTTGCCGTATTATTTTGGTGGGGCTGGCTGGGAACTTCTTTAGGGGGCTGACCATTACTGTACATTAAAACTTTTCATTTTGTTTTTCCTCAGAAAAGAAAACGGCTAATGGGGGGATTTCGATGGATTATATTGTACTGTATGCTGATGTTTTCCGGCCATACAGTATACTGTGTAATAAACCCGAATAAATAAAACTACTGTATGCATTTATTCTACAGTACATGTTCAGTAAATTACTGCACATACTGGGGGCGAGATGTGTTTGCAGCAGAGAGAGATTTAATAATATTGTACAGTGAGCAGGGGGTTCCCTGAGCCAGAAATTAATGCTCAGGGAACCCCCCTGCTCCTGATCAATATTATTAAAAATACGGAAAATGCTGCGTCATTACCATAGCGGATAGCCGCTAAGGCAATGAAGGGGTTAACCCACCGTGCCCGCTTTATTGTGTGTAGTGGGGATGGGTGAGGGGGGTATTTGGCCCTTGGTGTGAGTTTAGGACTTGCGGGAGGGGGGGGGGTTGCGGGTGCACTTAACCCCTTCACGATCGTAGCAGTTAATACCGCTACGGTCATGAAGGGGTTAAGCCCTCCCGCTACCACACCCCCCCCCCCCCC
>WSYH01000336.1:0-51110 GCA_036426205.1 Ascaphus truei
GGGATATGGCCTGCAGACAGGATAGAGTTGACTATGGACGCAATTGGTTTGGCAATGGCTGGGGCACCAAGTCGTAGGAACCTAGATTGTAGTAAGTCGGGTCCACATTGGCTGCTTAGTTTTAGTTTGAGGAGCGCTTGTGTAATCTCCTCTTCAGATACTGGGCTAAATTGAAAATTGTGGGCAGTGTTGGGAGGGGGTGGGACTATAGGGGTACTCCCAGGATGAGATTCATGTTTGGGGTTTGTGCTGCATTTTGCTAATAAGTTAGTGGCACACCCCACAAAGTAATCATCGAATGCATTTGCAATGTCAGTGGGGTTTGTCAGAGTAATATCCCCCTTAGTGATATTACTTGGTTGTTGATGGTTAGGAGGCTGGAATATATTGTTGATAACCTTCCAGAAGTTAGCTGGGTTTGATGTATTCTGGTGGAGATTGTCAGAGTAATATTGTGCTTTTGCATACCTTGTTTGCCTTGTGCACACGTTCCGCAGGCATCTGTAGTGATTGAGATCCTTGGTAGTGCCAGTTACTTTGTAGCTTTTCCACAAGGCATCCCTGAACTGGTAGAGTGCTATAAGGTCAGGTGTAACCCATGGAAGGTGGGCCCCCCGTACCCTTATTTTGCGTAGTGGAGCATGGGTATCGCAGAGTTTTAAGAACTCGGATTGGAAATAGTCGAGCGCAGAATCGGGGTCGGGAATTAAATCGATTCTGTGCCATGGGCAGTTGGTAAGGTCATCCAGAAACTGTTGTGGGTTAAAGTTTTTAAATGTTCTAGTGAGGAGAACTTTAGGGCTTGAATGGGGCGGTTTAATTTTCCTTACACAGTACACTATTGTATGGTCACTGAAAATATCAGGAAGGATGCCAGAGGATTGGATTCTGCTGGGGTTTGAGGAGAGAATCCAGTCTAGCAAGGAATGGTTATGCGACTTCAGGTTTATTCGTGTGGGTTGGGAAATGAGTTGCGATAGGTTAAGTGACTTGAGTTGTATCTGGATTTTGTGGTTTTTAGGGTCAAGCCAATTGAAGTTGAAATCCCCTAGAACTAGCAGCTCACTCTTCTCATTCAGAGAGGAAATGGAGGCAAGAAATTGGGTGATATCAGTCAAGGATTGTAGAGGGGTTTTAGCGGGGCGGTAGATGCCAGCAAGCAAGATGGGCTTAGAAAAGGGGAGGCAGATTTTGCCAACTAGAGTTTCAAAAGAGGGTGGACTTGGTGGGCAATGTAACAGTGTAAATTGTAAGGTGTCTGCAATATAAAATAACACCCCTCCTCCTCTCTTTGACCAATCTCTCCTAAAAATGGAGTATCCCTGAATGGCGATATTTGCATCAGGGGTTTTAGAGGATAGCCATGTTTCTGTAAGAACGATGGCTTTGGGTTTATGCATAAGGCACCATGCCCTATGTTTATCCAGTTTGGGCAGCAGGCTCCGGATGTTTATATGGGCGACAGATAGGCCTTTTTGGAATTTAAAGGTGGAATTCTCAGGGGCATGGGACAGAGCTGAAATGGGAGGACCTGGGTTAGTTTCAACATCACCTGCTAGAGAGAGTAATAGTATGAGTAGAAATTTGGGTAGTTGTTTGCAAGTTGTAAATTTGTGGTGTTTTCCATTAGAGTGAGCAGTGGTTGGTGTCCTGGTTTTTAGAGTTCTCCACCAAAATTCAGTAGATAGTGCAAGGCTTTTGAGTAGTCCAGGGTGTATGGTGATGTTGGGTGTGGGCCAGGATGGAGGAGTTTGTAGTGGATAGAGGGAGTAACATCTCCATGAGGCCAGGAGAAAGAAAAAAGTTAGAAGACATACTGTAGCAGGTTCATGATGCCAGAGGTAGGCAGTGCTGCAAGGAGCTGTTGTGAGCAGAGTGAGTGAGTGCAGACTAAACAGCAGGGGTTGGCCTGTACATTTTCAAGTGTTTTGCTGCATTGCAATGCTAGGGTCAATTCAGGGTTTCAGTGTTTTGTGCAGTCAGTTTTGGGAGAGGCTGCAGTGAAAGAAGTTGTAAAGGGGTGGGGGGTTAAACTATGCAGGCTAACAAGCATGGGATCATAGTGTGATCTGAATAGCTTACCGTTTGTTGTCTTGAGTAAAAGAGTGTGCAGTAGATCCAGTCCCCAGTCACCTCTAGTCAAACTGTAGTCTAACTGTTTTTATCACTTAAAAACCTCACTTTAAATGCCTCACTGTCTGATGCAGTTCCTGCCCAATGCAGCAAAGGTGTTGGTAGTATACACAAAAAACAGTCACATGACCCTCCCCCTCCCCAATCAGTCAGCTTGTTCCATTTGGTCAATTAACAGCACAGAGTTAAGAACCCGGGACCGCATGGATGTTTGCAAACCCTTGCACCATCTACAGGATCTGCGCAAAAATGCCAAAACCGCTCCCCTTATTGCTCCGGGATTGGATGATCGCGTTCACCAGGGGGAGGAGTTGGGTGTGCTGACCACGGAACAACAGAATGTGAAGAGCCAAACGCACGTGTACTTCAAGAGCTACAGACGCGTGTGCCAAGCTTCTTTTATTATCTGCAATGAATAAAGACGACGGAACCACCTATGAACTTCTTGGTGGGGTTCTAATAGTAAAAGATGAGGAGGGAACTCTCGTGCTGGGAGTCTGGAGGTGGGCTAAGGCCTGCTATAGAAATCAAAGGATGCTCAGTATTTTAAAACTCATTAAAAATGTCATGAAGAGATGAATTTTAAAAAAATGTAGTACGTATTATCTAATACTACAGAATTGATCAATTTAAAAAAATGTAGGGCATTGCATGGATTACTCCTTTAAATCCTTAATCTAGCATGGCCAATGCTGAATTCCTTTAAGGATAAACTATATCACACGTCACCACTAGATGTCTTTGCATGAAATGAAATAAACTTGCATTGAGACTGAGAATCCAGTTGACCTGTGTTTCACACGGTTGTCCGCCAGGTGGCGCTGAATTCTTTGTTACCAGATACCTGCTTGAAAGTGTAACCATTGGAGATGTCTACAGGAAGATGATCTTTGTGATGGTACTGTACACATACTTTCCTGGTCACAGGATATCACTCACATTCTGGGTATTGGATACATTTTGAAAATACTAATATGAGGAGCCAGGCACCGCAGGGGGGGGTAACATACAACGCAAAAAATCTATGTGCAAATATTAGGCACCAATATTCAGTTAAAAAAAGGGGGGGGTCAAGGGGTGCTCCAATCTTATGACAACTGAATCAACATTGAACAATCTTCATGGACCCCAAAATAGCAGTGTGGGTATATGATAGAATGGCCTGTGAGTCACTCATAACAATATGTAGGATGATATCCTCAGAGTAAAGATAAAGGCAGTCCAGGTTAGAGTACTCAGCTATAATGGTCAAACATAAAATAAATGATCCTTACCCACTTAAGCTTTGATTCTCTTTCCTCCATCTTTCTCCTTTAGAATGCATGCAATTAGTTATCTAAGGAGAACACCTACAGTAAGACAATAACCACTATGTTCTTTTACTTTTGAAAACACTTTAAAGGTGCAGTTCCACCTGTATTTCTTTTTTTATTTATGATTTCTTCACCACACTGTACAACAGAGTATTTGATTTCACCGCTCTAGTTTTTTAATTGCTTACTGATTTCTTAACTCATTGGGTGCCCCCGGATAGCCACTACGTTCATACCCAAGGAGGGTGTCATCCCATGGAGCACAGGACACAATCCAGCGGTGCGCAAAATGGGGGGTGCGCCCCGCAGGGGAGGGCGGGCGAATTTCTAGGGGGGGCGCGGCGGTAACAGAGGCCCCTCCCTCTTCCCCACGGAAGGGGAGGTGGAGGAGTGGGAGACGGGGATGGACGTGAGGGGGGAGAGTGAGGGGGGAGAGTGAGAAACAGGGAGGGAAAGAGTGAGTCAGAGGGGGGCAAAATACATGGGGGGAGTAGAGGGGTGGTGAGAGTGAGAAGGTGTGAAAGGGGAGGAGGCTTGCAAAGCCACTGACATGGGGGGACTCGTTGGAAACTATTCATGGGCCTCGGGAAAGCTTTCGGCAGCCCTGTCTGTGTCTGTGTGTCTGTGTGTCTGTGTGTCTGTGTGTCGGTGTATGTGTTGAAGTGTGAGGTGGGTGTATATGGGGAGGGAGAGAGAGAGAGGGGGAGCATAAGGGGAGGAAGAGAGAGGGGGGAGTGTAAGGGGAAGAGAGAGAGGGGGAGTCTAAGAGGAGGAAAGAGAGAGGGGGGAGTATAAGCAGGGAAAAGAGAGAGGGGGAGTATAAGGGAGGAAGAGAGAGGGAGGAGTATAAGGGGAGGAAGAGAGAGAGGGGGGAGGAAGAGAGAGAGGGGGAGGAAGAGAGAGAGAGAGGGAGTGTAAGGGCTTAATTACAGAGGCCCTATGCTCTTACCCACAACAATTAAACTGATTGCCAGAGGAGAGAGCGGGGCCTCTGCAAGTGTCTCTTACCTTGTCCAGAGCAATATCTCCTCTTGCAGTGTCGTGTTGTTATGGCGACCCGATGTCAGATGACGCTGCGACGTCACATGGTGACGCATTTCCACGACAATTTGAGGTCGCCAGCAGGAGGAGGGCCGGTATGGAAGAAATCGCCTGGGTCGATATTTGCCTGCAATCCGCCCCTGGAAGTATTTGCCCTATGGATGCTCTTTTGCATGTCTCTGGCTACAGGGGGAGCACTGTATAATTACAGGGAAAGGCAGGTTTAGGGGACCAGTCAGTCACGGAAATGTGTTAAGAGTTCTAGGTTATTATTGTACTCTGTCCCTTTTTTACTCACCATAAATTGTTTTTGTACCAGATATGTGTGAATGATATTGTTTATACCCATCTGTAATCCCTTAATTCTGCAGGAAGTTATTGCATCCATCACATGGCTTCACAACCTCAGCAGGCATTGCACAGCTGGCATAGCTGCACTCCTTAGACAAACAGCAATAAAATGTGATGGGCACTAAAACTGCACAAACAATTATGACCATGAAAGGTTTATTAGCCACTAAATACTTTCAGATGACACATATTTTGGTATGTTAACTTGTTTAAACACTCCTCCGATCTAAACAGTGAAGCCCCAGCAGATAACACTCAGGGGCTACTGAGCAAATGTGAACACCATGTATTGTGTCAGTGAATTACTATTTCACTAGCATCTGTGTCAAATGGAAACACATTCATGGTAAACACAGCAGTGAAGAAAATGGAAGCAGGCACACGGTCTTCTGAAGATGCAATTTAATGTGCCACCAAAGGGTCCAATGTTTCGGCAAAAATTGCCTTTATCAAGGAGAGGGCTACAGGATACACATAAAACACCACTATATATACACTGATAGGTACTCACCCCTCCACGATTACTGCTGCTATGCTCCTGGATGTCGACGCCCACATCGTGACGTCAGGACGCCAGCGCGACGTGGCGTGATGACGTCATGCGCCACCAGGGGGGGAGCATGGGTGCCTGTGAAGAGACAGCCTCCCTGATGCCTGTATTTATTTATTTATTTATAAAATATTTTACCAGGAAGTAATACATTGAGAGTTACCTCTCGTTTTCAAGTATGTCCTGGGCACAGAGTAAAACAAATAATACATGGTTACAAGTACAGTTACATAAATGAACAAGGTATACATTATATACAAGACATTGCATGCACAGTTAAAGAAAATATATATTATGAGCGTATGAAATAGTTACAGACCAGATTAAAGTGTGACACAGCTTTAGATTTGAAAGAACTTAAGCTGGTGGTGGATATGAGAGTCTCTGGTAGGTTGTTCCAGTTTTGGGGTGCACGGAAGGAGAAGGAGGAACGTCCAGATACTTTGTTGAGCCTTGGGACCATGAATAGTCTTTTGGAGTCTGATCTCAGGTGATAGGTGCTGCATGTGGTAGGGGTGAGGAGCTTGTTCAGGTAGCTGGGTAGCTTGCCCAGAAAGTATTTGAGGGTGAGACAGGAAAGGTGAACTTTGCGCCTAGACTCTAGTGATGACCAATCTAGTTCTTTGAGCATTTCGCAGTGATGTGTGTTGTAGTTGCATTGGAGAACAAAACGACAAATTGAATTGTAGAGGGTGTCAAGTTTGCTAAGGTGGTGTGTGTGTGTGTGTGTGTGTGTGTGTGTTGTGTCCTTTGGCCCGTCACTCTGCCTCAGGCCAATGAGAGGTGTGCGGGGGCGGGCGGGCCAAGGGACCAATGAGATTGCCGCTAGGGACGCAGACATACAGTGCTTTCAGAAATATATAGTAGATATGTAACCGTCTAAGGGCTCCACTGTATGCTGCAGGTGCCGGTAACTGCACGATATCTTTCGTGTACCGAGTACTTCCTTACCGAGATCTCGTGAGAGTCGTGACGTCAACGGGAGCTCCAGTATGGGCTCTGACTCCTCTCAGTGGAGACTCACTGCATTGGTTGAGCTTAATGCATCGGCCCTTCTCTTAGTAATACGCTCAAAGTTCCAGTATTGTGATCGTGCATATAGATGAACATATAAAATTCAAATGTAATTGCACAGGTAAACCGAAACACACCCTACGCGTTTCGTCCACTGATACAAATAATGTAATGTTGTGAATATATACACTGCAACCAATTTTGTTAAGGGACAATGCCCGTGCAAAAAATAAAACAGTAAACTATATATAAAAACAATATATAAAAAACTAAAATTATATGTAAAATATACAATACAAGTGAAAGTCCAATCCCAAAAACACTGTCCTTCAGAGTCTCTGCAGCCTGAAAAGGGGGACCACCAAATCCCTCAAGGATATCTAAGGAAAAAGCAAAAAACAACAGTCACACTCATAGTATAATATGTATCACAAATTTACATGGGACTGGTAAAAATAAATTGCCCACTCACAAACATAAGAGGAACATGAGCATGTATGAGTTTAACTCTATCACCAACAGTTAGCAGGGTTCCAGCAAAGATGGGTTTTTTTTGTTTATTTTTTCAATACACTTGTTTGTTCAATTCTGGAGTGCTGCCTGCTGATTTTGTATCCAAACGGTATCGTATTGCTTATTCTTCATTATAGGATCTGCACCCACACCAGTGCTTTTTGTTCTTTTTCTATGTTATATATATTTTTTAAAGATGAAATGCGTAAAAGGAAATAATAATATTAATACATAATGCATAAAATTATAAGATGGATAGAATAGAAGACCAGGTGTAAAGGGACTCAGAGGGAACAATTGTTTTATACAGTAGTGCAATATATGCCACAACAAATGGGAAAAGGATACTAGAACAACAGTTCCCAAATAGTGGATAACAGAGGAGGATTAACATAGAGAACAAATCACAAATGAAGAGACCAATGGTGGCCAGATTCCAAGATGGGAAAAAATGTGTAATTAATATATGAGTATATAATAATAATAATAATAATCAATGATATGTGTGTTTCACCTGGCTTTCCATCTCTAGTACCCCTGTAATCCTTCTTTGCGTAGGTGCAGTGGTATCTGCAGAATCGCGCATCTTCCGGCTTCAGAACGAAGATCAAGGAGGAGGGATTGATACGGAGTGTATGGGTATGATGTTCACATGAGGAGAAAGATGGAGAGGATCAGTGTGAGAGTCCGATTGGTGAACTAAGTGCTATACAACACCATAAGTGAAAAACATATACCCAGAATAAAAATGTTATAAAAAACAGGTAGAGGGGGTGTCACGGTAGACCAGGTCTTATCTACACATTAATACTGGGGTTCTGCACTGAGCACACAAGGTGAGTAAAATAAAGTGTAATTTATTTCTTTTCGGACAGACACAAATCTTCACAATATACACTCAGTAAAACACTTACTGGGATGGGGAAACTAAAACAATTGTCCTTGGAACGAAACAAAGTCTCTGGGCACCCCTGCACGCATGCAAGTGGGTGCGCACAATGATCCGTGTAGCAGTTCCTGGCTGGGGGCGCAACTTGCCAGCCCTCTATTCCCGCCAACAGGTAAAAGTTTATTCCGTCCTTACAGGGTTCGTTCGGGAACCCTTAGCTCTAACGAATTCCAGAAGAGGGGGATGATCCTGGGTTACGATATTATTATCCCCTCACACTCGGAACTGCAGATGCTGGAACTTGGTCAAATCAGATGAATCTCGTGAATCTGACTGGGACTGGGCTGCAGGCATTTTTATAGGGTTCAGGGTCCTATATACTTAACATATGCACCCAATCCCGCCCGTGGGAATATTTCCCCCACCTATCCCCGACTTGCTAGTACTTCGCAGAAAGGGCAGGGGCTGCCTCCCGGTTTGCACGGAGCATGTGCCAACTTCACACCTGAGCTCCTTAGCATACCAGGGTCAGCCCCTTACCTGACGACACAGAGTCTGGGTTTTGGCCACCAAGTGTGAAGTACGCATACTTTACACCGGTATCTGGCACTCACAATATCCCGTACACAAGATAACAGCGAGCGCACATAAAAAACAGAATGATAATAATGATAATGAGTTAGATGGTGATAAAACAAATGAAATGTTAGAATAGGGTGTTCGAAAAGCATCATATAAATATACACTCACACGACCAAATGTGAGTGACAGTCACATCTGTTGCAGTGTATGATTGTCTCTGATATCGTCACTGCTGTACTCACAACTCTTGAACGTCAAATCTTCCTGGGATGCTTGAATCAGCGGGGATACTCCTGTAGACTGTGTCTGCGAATCTTCTAGGGTCTCCTCAACTGGCATGTGTGAGTGCCCTTGTAAATAGAATTTTGCAGACAATTTTTGATGCTTCTGCCTCATGTTTCATCCAATCGTACCTCAGACAAAGTAGAAACAGTGGGGGTTGGTCCCAGAACAAAATACCGGGAAATGACTTGGTATGGATATAGAAAATATATATAATCACTCACATGGGCTTATGTGAGTGCCCTCATATAACAGGTACTTGACTCCAGATATGTTGGTTCATACGCAGCTCCTCTTAATCATATAGTGGAAGGCAACATGAGAGTGGTAAAAGGGGATAACAACTTTATTGGACATAAGGTTAAGAACAAAGTAAAATATAAATAGGAGGTGTGACCTACACTAAAAAGCAAATACGTCCTGTAACTGAGATTCTGTCCGGCTCCTGCTTAGAGTTGTTATTCTTTCCACGTCTGGAGGTCTGAAGCAGGAGTCTTCCAGCAAATGACTGAACAGAATGAAAGTTCTTTAAAATCTTGAACAACGCGTTTCGGATAACTATCCTTCCTCAGGTTCCCGGCCATCCTAACACCTAGGATTGCTGAGGCTTTTCAACTCCAGACTTCTCATAGACATTGAGGCACCCTCTCTGCAGGGGCTTTTTGAAGTATGGAATTGAAAAAACCTTCAGTTCATTCACCCTTAGCATATTTGCATGCCAAAGGATTTTTCCCGGGCTTGCAGAAAAAAGTTTTCCTGTCTTCACATTTACTATACATTTACTGCCAGTACTATACATTTTATATGTGTGTGTATGGTTTCTTTATTCCTTACTGCACTCCAAAAATTAGAGTGCTAGCTTATTCCGTTCGCGAGTTAGCTTCTTTACTTGAACGATGTGACAGGGTGAATGAACGTCACCAGCCATATACCTGGCAAACCTATGTTTAGGCTTGCAGTGCAGCAGTGACAAGGTTAAGTTTCAGTTGAGAAGGGCTGCTTAATTAGTCTGACCCCAGCTGCATAATCAAGGTATTTTAAAAACCCCAGGCTGTACACACATGCAAGCAAGCTGGTCAGGAGACAGGACTGAAATACTGAAGAGATTACTGCTATAAGGTCTGTTTTTCAAAGTACATGTGTGATGAACTGTCTGTGTCCTGCATGCTGAAGAGAAGCTGCCTTGTCTTCTATGCTGAAGAGAAGCTATTTTGTTTTTGTCTGCTGAAGAGAAGCTATTTTGTTTTTGTATGCTGAAGAGACGCTATTTTGTTTTTGTGTGCTGTATATTTTTAAGGCTCAATAAAGAAGCCTTATCAAGAGAACCCGCGTGTGTGGTTGCATGTACTCTGCAACACCCCACATGAAATCAAATGGAGGCCATCAGTTCTATCAAACAATCAATCGAAATAGACAGCACACTAAGGCAGCAGAAGTGGAAATAAATGGATGTTGTGCAACGTGGAACTGAGAGGACTCTATTTCCTCTCGAATAGTAATCCAAAAAAGAATCCAATGTTCCCAGCACACAGAAGAATCAAAAAAGAAGGGAATATGCCAAAAAAAGGTTTAATGAGCAAAAAAATAAAACACAAATCCTAATGTTATGTAAGTAAAAAAGACAAAACCACAATTTGTGCCATCTTTGCTGATGATACTAAATTGTGTAAGGTAATAGCATCAGAGCAGGATGTAATTTCTCTTCAAAGGACTTGGAGAGACTGGAAACGTGGGCAGGTAAATGGCAAATTAGATTTAATACAGATAAATGTAAGGTTATGCATTTGGGATACAAGAATAAAAAGGCGACTTACAAATTAAATAGAGATATATTGGGGGAATCCATGATGGAGAAGGATTTAGGAGTGCTTGTAGATAGCAGGCTTAGCAATAGTGCCCAATGTCATGCAGTAGCTGCAAAGGCAAACAGGATCTTATCTTGCATCAAAAGGGGAATGGATGGAAGGGAAGTAAACATAATTATGCCCCTTTACAAAGCATTAGTAAGACCACACCTTGAATATGGAGTACAATTTTGGGCACCAATCCTAAGAAAAGACATTATGGAACTAAAGAGAGTGCAGAGAAGAGCCACCAAATTAATAAAGGGGATGGACATTCTAACTTATGAGGAGAGGCTAGCTAAATTAGATTTATTTACATTAGAAAAGAGGCGTCTAAGAGGCGATATGATAACTATATACAAATATATTCAGGGACAATACAAGGAGCTTTCAAAAGAACTATTCATCCCACGGGCAGTACAAAGGACTTGGGGCCATCCCTTTAGGTTGGAGGAAAGGAAATTTCACCAGCAACAAAGGAAAGGGTTCTTTACAGTAAGGGCAGTTAACATGTGGAATTCATTACCCATGGAGACTGTGATGGCAGATACAATAGATTTGTTCAAAAAAAGGTTGGACATCTTTTTAGATGGGAAAGGTATACAGGGATATACCAAATAAGTATACATGGGAAGGATGTTGATCCAGGGATTAATCCGATTGCCAATTCTTGGAGTCAGGAAGGAATTAATTTTTCCCCTTAATGGAGTTTTTTGTTTGCCTTCCTCTGGATCAATAAGTAAGTATAGATATTAAATAAAGTATCTGTTGTCTAAATTTAGAATAGGTTGAACTTGATGGACGTACGTCTTTTTTCAACCTCATCTACTATGTAACTATGTAACTATGTAACAATGCATCCAAACAAAAAATAATGGGAGTAAAACGGGAAGGAAAAAAGGGAGGGATGGGATAGGGTGAGACAAAAAATATAAAAGTGACAGGGAAAGGGGGGTGGCAACGTTTCGGGGTACAAACCCCTTCCTCTAGCCCTTTCCCACGAGGCACAAAAATGTCTGATGGTACTTCCCTTTCCCTGTACAGATCACCCTATAGAAAAATGCACAAAAACAACAAGCAACCGGGATAAATATATCCTAACGGGGGTGTCATGATAATATCAGGAACTACTAGGTCGTTTAATCCCCGTTGGTGCTTGAGGGGTTAATGACATTGTGATGGTAACTTTGTGACAGGCTATAATAATACACCAAAAATACCTGGGTTCAACTGAACGAGGCTTAGATATGATAAAATATAATTTATTCCTTGAAAAAGGTGAACACAACAAGATAATACAAATAACAAACAAATATGACACTCACTTAAGATGGAAATTATGAAATAGTCAGAAATCGTGACTAGCAGTTCATACAGCAATCTTGAAAATCACAAAACACACGAAAGACAATAGCCATAGGCTGGGCCTTGTTTATATACAATTATTTCCCATTGAACACAACCTAAACCCAGCCCCTCTCATAAATCAGTGGTGATGTTGACAGTTTTCCCCAGAGTAAAACTCCTCCCACCCAAGGACGTTTACAAACTGCTTTTCCTATCTAAATAACTTCATAACTTCAGTTTAGTAATACTTACTGGCACGCGAGACATATTAATACATTCCGGCATGCATGACGCTCCCTATAAGACTAAATATTACCGTGTAATACTAAAATTAAGAGAGATATTAATATCTGTCTCTTAGGACCTGCTAGACATCATGTGTCTGTAATCGTTAGTTGCGGCTCGGTCCCCCGGTTACACATATGTAATTTTTAGCATGTTCAGCAGAGGACATCTCCTAATATTCTTATATTTAATAAGGTCACTCATTCTGATATCTCCTTGTGTAACGCACCCCTGGCCCCCATAACCCTTTGTCAAGAAATCCTTTGAAGCTGGGCCTGTGTGTAGCGAACATTTGTCACAGGTGCTATATTCACACCCAATTCTCCAGACCTGGGTCCTAGCTGTCTCTACCTGCAATATACCCTTGGCCTGCAAATTAGGTATTAACATACTGTACACTAAACCCCCTCTGTACTTTTCACACCCAACTTCAATCAAGCCTGTTGAAGCCCAGATATTTCTGAAAAGATAACACACATCTGTATTTTCCTAAACTGCAGCTCATTAACCCCTTAAGCCTCCCGCATCAATCCCAGTGTATGTGTTGGTGCAAACACTGGAACGGAAACAATACATTTTTACAGGGGAATATACATTAGGATGCTGAAGCAAGGTAAAAACACATTACTGGACCACAGTCCAGTTAACCCCTTGCTTCCCAGGTGAGAGTAGGGGGTGGCCAAATGGGGTGTAACCCCTTTAATCCCGGGCCAAATCCCCTCTACCATGACAGACATACTTTTTTTTTTTTTAACAAAAGATAAAAATGCGGGGTTTGAAACCGGCCAGGATGTTTCTTTGGTCTGTTCTGCATCCTGGGTGGCCCACTCAAGGTGTTAACTGTTTTAACCAGGGCTTACAGACCTGGTCGGGGGAGGGTAGCTTCAATTATTCTGTAGAAGGGGTGGGCTCCTGCCGGTGCCTTGAGAAAGGCAATTGGCAGTTGGCTAGAGGATTTTGAAAGGCAGTTGGCTACAAGATTTTGTAGGGAGTTAGCTTCAGAGTTTTATGGAGACCAGACTGAGAATATGGCATTGCCTCTTATCAATGACCTCTTTGGGAAGAACCTATGTCCTTTGGTAATGTACTGTACAGGATTTTCTGTTTTATTCCTTTTATTTTAAGAAACTTATATTGCAACTGTATGTTTATTTTGTATCTCCTTTCTGTAATCTAAGCACTGTATTTATATATATTAAAACATTTAATAAGTAATGCTTTGGGCTCTGATTGAACTGGTGCACACTGGAGAGAATAATTTACTAAGCTTGGGCACACGTTACTACAGTTGATGTTATGTTAAACTGGATGGTTATGACGTGCAATTGAGCAGGGATTAATACTAACTCGCTGGCTCCTTGCTGAGGAAAAAAGGGGTTGCTAGAGTAGCCTTGTGTATTAACCCTGGTTGCATATCTAAAGTCACGTGCTCACTTGTATGCTATCCTAGGCGGTGGGACGGCTTGAGGGGATACTGTCCATTTGCGGAGGTGAAGTGTGTGCGCTTGCGAGCGTTGGTATTAACCCTTGTCCCGTATGCAAGTCGCGTGCTAGCATGGGGTCGTACGTGACAAGGGGGCGCGTACAAGGGACAGTCCAGGATTATCCAGCAACCAATACTGATATAAATGATAGTCCCACACAGGGGGTGCAATCCAACAGTCCAAGGTAATACAGTACCCGCTGTGGTAATCAAGGATAATCCTTTCCACAAGGGAATGGCAGCTGCAGACCCCGTAAGTGTTTGTTAAGACTCTCTTGGAGACCTGCTGTGTTCAGAGTGCTGGAACATCAGTTCTATGTTCATGTGGGGTGGTCTGCAAAGTCCCGCAGTGTCCTGCCATTTTGGGGTGCAATTTGAACCCCTTCTTACCCCATACCTCCAGTCCTAGGGTCCTCTGTCACTGCCACACATTACAGTATCTGCTTCTTCTGCTGTGCGAGGTCCCCGAACCAGGTGGGGGGAATTTGCGTTCCCCCTGCCCAGCGCTGGAGCCCATCGCGGTCCGTCGGGCCTCCTTCTGCGACGACTCCACTTCCCGCCACCATTGCTGACATCCACATATCGTCTGGCCTCAGGGACAGCAGTGTCGCCCAGCTGGATCACCCCCCACTCCTCCGGCTCCACTCCCTCGGCTGAAATCCTCCATCTGCTTCCTCCCGCCATTATAACCGGTCTTGGGGATTCAGGTTTCTGGGTGGGTCCTCCAACTGAGCCCCAGACACAGCATACGTTAAAACTTCTCCATTCTTTTTCCAGCACAGCAATGAAGACCCGGCTCCAAGTCCAGGTCAAAGTCGCCCCATTGAGACACACTGCAGAGGATCGTGATGTACCTTTAAGAGTCAATTGGCTGGACTTAGAAGCAATCTCGTCTCTTTAGGACCTCAGCTGGCAGCTTCAACTTCCCGACCATGTGTCGAACGCCTCACAGCATGCCAGGACAGGACGCCTCCGGGGACGGGTCTTCTTCTACGAGGTGAGTGAAATTTGATTTTATTTCTAATTTTTTCAGGAATTCGGCTCCTTTATCCAGGGAATGCATGGCTACAGCCCGGCCACCCTTGATAACCAGTTTTCCTAACGGGAAAGTTCAGTGGTAGCGGATGCCATTTCCCCTCAGGATTCTGGTCACCGGCTGCAGCGTGCACCTGCGATCCAAAGTACTTGGGGACAGGTCCTGGAAAACTTGCAGATTAATGTCTTCAAAGACTTTAATGGTGGCATTCCTGGTAAATTTGGAGAGCGCATCCTTCGTTTTGTAAAAATGGAAGCGGACTATAACATCTCTAGGGGCCTCCTCAGCCTGCGGTCTGGGCCTCAGGGCCCTGTGACAGCGATCTAATTGAGTCTCTGCCTCTGTTTTATCCTGCAGAACTGAGGTTAGCCACCAGGAAACAAAGTCTTCAACATCTGCAATCACTTCGGGTATCCCCCTGATCCTGACGTTATTTCTTCTGTCCCTATTCTGCTCCCACTGGCGCGTCCGGCAGCGGAACCGGAAAGGGAGATCTGTGCCGGATGTCCTGCAGTGTGCTGGGTCCCTCTGTCAATGAGCTCCGGCAGGGAACTACGCGTTTCGCAATAAGCTTTGTCAGGTTCTCCCCTTTCCGGTTCCGCTGCCGGACGCGCCAGTGGGAGCAAAAACGGAGGAGGAAATCGTGCAGGAGTGTCTCGAGCGGAAGATGCTGGGCAAGTAAATTTTGTTTAGTGTGAGTGTCTAGTTTTTGTGTTTGCTTCAGTACATCATCTACTGTCCAGTTCATTGTGTCCTACATTGTTTTATACCTTTTAAAGCACCACAACATGTATGCATAGTGTATGCACATGTCTTCACTGTTAACCCATTAAAGACCTTTCATATATTTTGGTTTGCACACCTCTTTTCTTGGTCATTTGGGATACGGGGAGAGGAGACACCCATACACCACACCCATCGGGGGACAACTCTGCTGAAACAACAAAACACCATCCATAAAGGACATCACCCTCTGAGGGCAAGGACTCACATCAGGCCGTGTGAGTTTTATGTATATTGAGACTCCAGCTTATGAGTCTGTATTAACCCACTCCAGTCAGCATTGAGGGAGAGACACCACACAAGCCCGTGTGAGTCACTGGATCCATATACTCTATGAATTCTGTGATTAGTTAGTGGGAACCCACTATCAATCCTTCCATCGTCCACTTCTCCCTTACCCCATCACTCCCCCACCCCCTCCCCCCCCCACACTCCCCATCCCCCCATTCCCCACATGTGGACACGATACACTAATATTGTGTTTTATTTTTATCTTCATTTATTCTTCCATTGATACTTCATCCGGATCCACCATACCTGCGAGGTCCACGAGGTTTGCGCTGACCATCTTCACACCACTCCTGAATCTACAAGGGCATGGACGGTTTTACCCCCAATCTGGGATGGAAGTAGCCAGGGCTTGCAACTTTCTCTGGGGAAGGCCGAGGCAACTGTCCTGCTGAAAGAACAATGGCCAAACATGGAGAGGGTTCCCTCGCCAGAGGGTGCAGCGGATACCGCTCAGCTGGACCGGATACTGGAGACCAGGCATCCGATGGGTCCTGTTTGCGACGTTGTGGCAGGACGGCCTGTAGCCGAGGTCAGGGAACAGTCCACACGTATAGTTTCAGGATAAATAAAAACGTTCAGTGGCTTTATTTCTCCACAGTAACATAACATGCTGGTACACTGTCCCTTTAACAAAATAAATCCTGCTCCACTTTGGGAGAAAAACTGACTAATAACACAGCAGACCTATCTAGCAGGCTGGCTGGCTAAACCAGAACCAAACCATAAGGGTACTTTAAGCAGTCAGTAAACAAATGAATAATCCTTACTTTAGTTGAAGTAGTCTTTGGTGAAATCCCTCTGGCTAAGGGCTCACGCAGCAGTGTGCTTCTCTCTCTCTCTCTCTCTCTCTCTCTGGCAGCTACTGCCAGTCACATGATCCTTTATCTACCTTGCTGGCTCTCAGGTGTCAGCTAAAGAGTTCTGATTTCCTAACTTCCACCTGAGTTAACCCTTATGAGTGCTGGATGAAGCACTCAGACATATGTCTCCCAGGCGTAACTGATAGGAGTTGACTTCACTCTGTCACAGACTTAACGAAAAGATTTCCTCTTGCGGAGATACAGGGGTGGTAACTTGCGCTCCTAGCCAAGGATTGTCGCACGGCTCAAATAGTGCACCCTACTCGCATGAGTGCAGGGGTGCCCATAGACTTTGTATTCAAGTCATTCATTTCGTGGACCTTTTATTTCATTTCCCCATCCCTGTAAGTGTTTATTAAGTGTAATTGTGAAGAATTGTGTGTTTGTCTTAAAAGGAAATAAATTACAATTTATTTTGCCCGCCTTGTTGTGCTCAATCCAGAATCCCAGTATTAATTTCTTGATGAGACTTGGTCTTCCGTGACATGCACCGGCTAGCGGGGAGTACATATACTCACCTCGCATATTGATTGCTGGCTCTGCTGTTTGAGGGTGGTGTGACCTCTGTGACCCTAATTGCTTCTGCAAGGTATCACTCTCTGGTCTTGCCAACAGCAGGGGGTGTGTCTTTGAACCAATGTCCTGGCTGCATTACTGGGAGCTTGATATGATCATTGCCGCACTACTTTATGATATTTTGTAGCTACTGATTAAATATAATATTATTTACGTATTATGACAACCATTGTCTGCTAGCCTGCACTATAGTTATGTGGCTACTTTACATTGCCTGTTGACACCAGACTATCACAGAGTTTTATCACTGATCACTTAGAGTGTACAACATTATCTGGGGAGCATAACTACACACCCAGCTAATCTGCCCACTGAATTGGTTTTTTTTTGGACAGTTGTATTGCCGGTCTACCTTGCACACCTCTGGCAGACCTGCCACTGGTTATGTACAGGTACTTGAGCAGGACCATAGACTGGACTAATTGGATACAAACATTTACCTTGTAATACAGAGGATAAACCATATTTTGAGGCACATGGATGGTCTTTTTTTGCCTGTAGATAGACTGTTGCAAGATTGACCACAACATCTGCAGGAAGACTCTTCCCCCCTTCCCACTTGCCTTTAAGCAATAAACAGATACTGGGAAACCCATACATACCATCCTGCTCATTCAGCAACAATTAAGTTGTGTCTACGACCCTCCATTCTACTGAAATGTACCTGCAAGAAAGTAGCATCCCAGAGAAATTACCTGTCACGGGACACCAGGTTTATCGTACACCTTTACCATGATCATTCACTGTGCAAAATAAGATAAAATAATTAAATTGCATTTTATGCACAGAAAAAAAGCATACACACAGTGTAAAACAAAAAAACAGACGAGAGGCACACATACTGGGGGTCGAAATTAGACTGTTCTAGGCGCAAAGGTACTCTAAATTAGAGTTTTCCCCTGATCGGGACTTAGCCCAAAATCCTCTGGTTCGAAAATCGGCATGAAGTTCCACACACCACCGCTCCCTCTTCTTCTGAGAACTTGTACTCTTTTGACCGGGGGTTAGTACCAAACTTCCTGGAACTAAAATCAGCTTGCAATCCCAGTCGTGACCGCTTGTCATGGAAGTGCTGCCTGCAGACCAGACCTGTCCCTATACTGAGGTGGGACGTATAGTAACACGCACCGCAGCAGAGGGAGCATGTCCGGAGTGTGGTAAAGGTGTTATCAGGCCAGTGAATATAGGTGTAGAAACAGATACTTGCCGGACCCGGAATAGAGGTACCGTGGCCGAGGGTCGGGGAGAGAGCGGTCCAGAAGGTCGAGGTCCAAGCCGAGATCAAGGGGCAAGAGAGAGACAATGTAGTGAAGAGCAAGCCAGGGTCCTGAACCAGAGGAGGAGTAGTAAGCCGAGCCGGGTCAAAACCTGAGAAACACAAACAAGCACAAGGAGATCCACACTAGGTATGCAAAGGCTATGTAGAGCAATGATTCCAGAGAGGATCTGGAGTAATAAAGGTGGGAGAGCCAATCAGAGAGTTAGGTGGAGCAGAGGTGTGCCGTGGAGCGCAAGTTGATAGGTGCGCATTGTAATCCTGAAGCGGCATCAGCTGTGAAGCAGGGGAGCGTAGGTTAGGCTGGAGCGAGTGCCGGGGGCGTGACAGAGCTGCCAGTGCAGTGAATAAATTATAGCCGGGATCGCGCGCGGTGTATGGCCATCCCGCGGGCATCCCGGCCAACATGGCAACCGATTCTGTCACCGTCGGATGACATGGAGCATGCTTGTGGAGGGGATCACGCTTGGAGAGAGAAGGAGAAGCAGAGACGGTCCCTGGAAGACGTAATGAGGTGTTGTGAGAGCCCTACTTCCTTTCACCGCTATGTTCGATAATTAGAACTTAGGGCTCGATGCAGTAAGCACCGAAAAAGCACTCTCGGCAGGGGTTCAATATCGGCATGATTTTGGCATGTTGCCCTCGCAGTATGCAGGAAGGGCCGAATCCCTGGCGTACCACTGCGAAAGCAACACGCCGAGTAGCCGTGGCGAGACAGTCTGTCTGCCGATAACCTGGCGATAAGCCGTCCCCTGCCGAGATGTGTCTGCAGCAAAGAGAGATCCGCCGCTCTCTCTGCGCAATCATCGGCAAAATAAAAAATATTTGCAATCAATTTTTATTCATAGTGTAGATGTGCAGGAGGTCTCCAAAGCTGAACCGCATTGGTTTCAGGTCCGGGGAACCCCTGCTTTCCAAGATACAGGCCCCTTTATGAGGTGCCGGTATCCCTCTGCATTTAAATGTCCCGATCACGTGACCGCGGACTGTAAACAAAGCAGAGGGATACCGGCACCCCATAAAGGGGTCTCTATCTCGGGAAGCAGGGGGTCACCGGATCTAAAACCAAAGCGGTTCAGCTCCGGAGAACCTCTGCACATCTACAATATGAGTAAAACACACATATCAATAAAGAATAATTCCTTACCTTTGCGGCTATCTGCCATGGTAATGAAGCAGCATGATTGTATTTTTAATAATAGTGTATGGGAGCAGGGGATCCCCTGAGCTGAACCGCATTGATTTCTGGCTCAGGGACTCCCTGCTTCATGAGTTACAGGTCCCGGTATGTGGCATCGGGTGCCATTTTCGCCGCCATCATTATAGCATCCCATACGCGACGTGCCCGCTATAAAGATGGTGGCGACACTGGCACCGATGCCCCATACCGGGGCCTGTAACTCGGGAAGCAAGGGGTCCCTGAGCCAGAAATCAATGCGGTTCAGCTCAGGAGCCCCCCTGCCCCAGCACAATATTATTATAATATATTAATGCTGCTTCATTACCATAGCGGATAGCCGCTAAGGCAATGAAGGGGTTAAGGCATAATAGCATGTTTATTGGGGAGAATTGCCCCCAATAAACATTGCAATAAACAACATACAACCCCTGTGCCCCCAACAACCCCTCTACCCCCATTACATATATTACATTTATGGGATGCAAATCAATGATACTATAGGCCAACGGTGGCCCTCGGGTGTTCCCCGCAGGCCTGCAGTACCAATTCTGTGCCCCCCCCAAAAATTAAACAACACATAAATACTTTTCAATAAATACACACCCCCTAACACATACAGATAATAATATCCACATATGGATAATAGTGAATTTGCTAATTTAAAATACATAAAGCACAATAAATACAATAAATATGTATAGAACTCACCCATGTCCGGCTGGCACGATGAAGGCCATCCTCATCTTCATCACCATCCATGCCCTACTCCGATGCTACAAAACATAAACAAAAATAACAAAAGCCAATGTAAAGTCCCCTAACCCCTTAATCACCTTAGCGGTCATTAACCGCTATAGTCATTAAGGGGTTAACCCACCCTCACCCACCACTCGGGAGGCCTACCCACCCTCACCCACAACCCAGGTGGGAGGCCTACCCACATGCCCTTGGGGACAATCCCCCCTTCCCCCACCCCAAGTACCCACAATAAAAACAATACACAGCCTCACAATAAACATCATTATATATATTAAATACATAACCCCCCCCCCTGTGTCCCCCCATAAATACATGATTTATTATTTTACATACAGGGTTAACACCCGAGGCCCACGGGAGTCCCCGGTGGCCCTGACGGGTGTCCGTAAGCCTCACAGTAGCCCAGTACAAGGTTTCAAACAGGGTCTGGAGGCCTACGGGTGGTCTCCGCCAGGTGCCGTGGTCCACAAGGTGGTCTCCGTGGGTCACCATGGGCCACAGTGGGGTCTCCACGGGTAGCCCTACAGGTGTCTGGGGGGCCCTGGGTCAGACCCACAGGTATCTAAGTGGCCTCGGGTGGTTCCCAAAGGGGTCTGGGGGCCCTCGGGTTGTCCCTACGTGTCCGCGGTGCCACCACAGATGTGGGGCCACAGGTTCTTCCTCGCAGGTGTCCCCCGTGAGTCCGCAGCCTTGTACCCGTGAGAAGTCTGAGGAGACCTCAGGTGGTCTCCAGAGGTCCCTGCAGACCTAAGGAAACAACCCTGTATGTAAAAAAAATAAACCTGTCCCATAAATTAAATACATCAACCCCCCCCTCCAAACACATACAGTACAATAATGTGCAAAATAACTATTATCCAGATATGGATAATAGATTATTTGGCCATTATTAAACACATTAACTAGCATAATAAAATAAATAAAGTTCTACTAACCTCATCAATATGAAGCCCCTTCGCCAGCAAATTCCCTGTGTCCTCCGTTGCCAACAAAATACATAGCCAATGCATTGCAATTACATTCTGATATCAATTAACCCCTTAATCACCTTATCGGATAATAACCGCAAAGGTAATTAAGGGGTTAAGCCATCCTGGCCCGATATCCACCCTTCATCCATTCATTTGTACAGTGGCTTCATCATTCAACTATATATATATATATTTTTATATATATATATATAATACACACACCCACACACATACCCACACACACACCACACACACACACACACACACACACACACAACAGACACACCACACACACACAAACACACGCATCAGCACACCGGCACACACTTGCCATTAAACTATTATTTATGGTGCTTTATACCCATAAAGCAATAACAGACCATACGATACCGGTTGCAACACAACATCAAGGGACAGTACGCAGGTAAGTAAATCAAAAATTTTCTATATTTGATAGAAGACACAAAAACCGACGTTTCGGTCCCCCAGTGAGTTTTTGTGTCTTCTATCAAATATAGAGAGTGTATGATTCACTTACCTGCGTGCTGTCCCTTGATGTCGTGTTGCAACCGGTATCGTATGGTCTATATATATACATATTTATACACATGATTAACCAATATACAAAGAAATGTTTAAGGGTTAACAAAAACATGCACAAATAAAAATACCACTTCTCCATATCAATACATCACCTTGCATATGAAAATTACAATATTATATAGCCACATTAAAACAAAATCCTATTTCCTAATAAAATCATTCTCATTTTCCAATCAATATCATCAAATGCCAATCAAAACATTGAATTTACATTGTATACATGATGCATACAATCTGTGCACCATGTACACTCTGCCAATCAATGTTAAAAATAAAATATTCCAAACAAAATACAATGAAATCCAAACAAGTATACTATTTAAACCAAGCAAGGCAACAGAAATAAAATACTATTAATTAATCAAATCCCCAAAAAATTAAAATAGCATTCAATTCAATTACACAATTAACTATTTTAATCGTTAAACAAAACCATTCTCCAAAAAGTTACCATCTGACAAAATATAAGTACCAAAAATAATCCACTATAAAAAAGAAAGTCTCACCCTGACCTAAAGTACAGCATACACCACCAAAAAATACATATATCTAAATAAAAATTACATTACACACACATAAAAGCATAGCAGCATAGCAAAATACATTTTATATACTGCAAAACAAGCATTTCCAACAAAATCATTTCTTACCCTGTATGTATATATCGATCTAGACGAATACATACATACAGTGGCAAGAAATGATCTTAAAAAAAAACTATCACATGTTAAAAAAAAAAAAACTATCACATGTTAAAAAAAAAAAACATGTACAAGTTAAAAAAAATACATTTCTTTTGTTGACTTACCATTACTTGACCCACTCACCGGCTCCCGATGTACTGCTTACTCTCGAACCAATCCACGCACAGGAACCCATAAAATAAAAAAACATAAAATAATAAACCATAAAATAATAAACAAAGTTATCTTTAATTTTTAATCCATTCCGTCACCGTCTTCATCTGTGTTCTTCCGTCTTCTTCTGGGGCTCTTCTGGGGCTCTTCTGGGGCTCTTCTTACCGTCTTCTGCCAAGCCCTTTTAGTCTTCTTGTTCTAGGAGGTCCATCCTCCTCGGCGTCTGGCTTAAAAATGAGATGACATAGGCTTTTATAGGCCTATGATGTCACATTTTCGTCATATGGTTCCCACGGCCCTGATTGGGCCGTAAAAAACAATTGATTTTGGGGAAAAAATTATCATTTTGATGACGTCATTTAAAGGCAATGACGCCAGTCAATCAGAATGGCTGAGCTTCATTTGGCTTTAAGATGACGTCATCAAAAGAAAGATGGCTGCCCTCACATGGTAAGGTAGCCAATCAGAGCGTGGGAACGAAATCCCATCTCTGATTGGCTGAAGTACCATGTGACAGGCTTTGGATGACGTCACATCTGTTTTCCATAAAGCCTCTGTCACATGGAATACTAGAGCCAATCAGATTTGGGATTTAAACCTTGTTATTGGATTTTACACATGGATCAGGCGCTTTTCCTGTTTTTTTCCCTATAGATATTGCTGGGAGGTTGTTGACCCCAAGGAAGAAGCAGCCCGGACGTTCCAATATCCCTACAAGGTTTACCCATCATTGGGTGAAAGAACATTTTTTGCAAATTTTTATTTTTTATTGGTTTTATATATTTTTTATTCGTATTTTTGCATATTTTTATTTTTTCACACTTTTTACTCACATCTTATTATATATTCACCATCAGAGTCCATACACCACAATTATCCTGTATATAGTACTTAATACAGTTCATCTGTATTGACTATTTTTGGTGATTTGTTTGTTACTGGGAGTCTGCTGTGTGGCTGGTTACTATAATAGGCGCTGTCTAATTATATGAATTCAATATATATATATATATATATATAGAACTGTAAATATTACTGTATGTTCATTTGCATGTCTTAGACATCTGCAACCCTGTCTTTCCCCATTATCGCCCAGCATACAGCGCTTCCACTGCAGCAAGGGATTCTGGGAAATGACATGCAAATGAGCACTCAGTGCCACCTTTTGTCTCAAGCTCGTATTACACAAGCAGATCCTCAAGCCAATGCATGCTGTTTTAAACACAGCTTTTAGACAGAGGCTGGGATGAGATGCAAAGCCATTAAACCAACTCACAGACATGTTGCAGACCTGTCTAAGACATGCAAATGAACATACAGTAATATTTACAGTTGCTTTATGCTTTACTGTGGAGGGTTTTTGTCACTTTTGTTACCCACCATAACCTTAATAATTGTGGTGATTATATATATATATATATATATATAAATATATATATATATATATATATATAAATAGTTCCTTACCAGGCAGACCTCGAATACCAGGACACCACAGCAAAGAAGAGACAGCACTCAAGATAATCCTGTGTCAAAAGTGTATTAAAGGAAACATGGCACAATCACCCAGATGGGTGCTGTCTCTTCTTTGTTGTGGTGTCCTGGTATTCGAGGTCTGTCCGGTAAGGAACTATTTATCTACACATTACCTATGGGACAAGCACCTGCATTTTAAGATTATATGTGAGTGCCATCTGACAATTGTGCCTATATATATAAATAGCAACTGTAAATATTCCTGTATATTCATTTGCATGTCTTAGACCTTGATGGGTATCATCAGTGTGAGGTTGGTTGCTGGCATTTGTTCAAATGAAATAAGAGTCAGTAATCACCACACTTATTAAGGTTATGGTGGCTAAAAAAAGTGACTAAAACCCTCCACAGTAAAGCATAAAGCAACTGTAAATATTCCTGTATATTAATTTGCATGTCTTAGACAGGTCTGCAACCCTGTCTTTCACCATTATCAGTGGCAGTCACCACCGAGAAGGAGTTCCTCACCAGGACCATCTCCCTGCGGAAGCATAGATCCTGATGAGGTGGAGGCGCTGCACGTGAAGTAAGTTGGACTCGTACCCACTACCTCAGATACCTGTCCTGATGATATCCTCTAAGAACACCAAGCGGGAGACTCAGGAGTCCTGTTACTTGCAGGTGCACCACCACACACGACCTTGTAATGGGGACCGGTTAGACCACACGGGCCAATGTGAGATTGGGTGGGTCAGACAAGGGGGGTCCAGCCGTTACACTCGTTTGCATGTCTTAGGCAGGTCTGCAACCCCGCCTTTCACCATTATCAACCAGCACACAGCACTTCCACTGCAACAAGGGATTCTGGGAAATGACATGCAAATGGGCACACAGTGTCGCCTTTTGCTTCAAAACCATTTTTAACATGGTTCCCTATAGGCTTAAGCTTGCTGCATGGTCACAGCTATATATATATATATATATACAAAAAGACAAAATACAAAAGGTGCAAATCAGAGACAACAGGTGGTTAAATGTCGAACACCTGTGGGATAAATACGTAGAATATCCTTATAAGAATTCAGGACGAGATATGATCTATAAAAGAGAAAAATGCCAATATAGTGAAGTACGTTTTATCATATAAATGAAGCGCAAGAAAAGTGGCTACTTACAATGTAGCTGAAATAAACAGGCATGTAAGGATAAAATCTTTTCTGTGACTGCAGCAGAGAGGCTGGTGATTGCAATAAAAGGTGTATGAACTCTCCTGAGCTTCTGGCTTAGGCTGCATTAAGCAATCTCTAACAGCTATGTATCTAGGTGACCATTCGTACCGGTTTTTACCGGTACAGTCCCGTTTTTTTTGAGGCCTTACCTTCCGGTTTAAGTCTGTCCCGTTTTTGTCCCTGTCCCGGTATTGGGCGTTGCAGCTTCGGTGAGGAATCGCGGCCGTTAGTATTTTGTATGTGTGTGTATGAATGTCTGCCGGGGGGACTGAATGCCAGTAGAATGCGGTGGTCTGGACTTTTCGAATGCTGGCCGGCCCTAGGGGATTGTGGATGAAGATGATGCCGGGCTGACTTGAATGCGCCGGCTGGCCCGCAGGGGATTGGTCCAGAAGGACCGTGCTTCAGGCATGTCAGAGGAAGCCGGGGGAGGGGTTGATCCGCTTTGTTAAGCGCACGACGTGACTGACTTGTTGCCTTGCCCGCTCCCCGCTTCACTGGTGCGTGAGTTTCCCCTTCTGTCCCGGTCCCAACCTAGGGGGGTGGTGCGCAATAAGTAGGTGGGTAGCGGGGGTGCGCCTGCCTTTGCCCCCCGGGCTCGCGGCGCCTGATGCCTTTGCCCCCCGCGCGCTCGCCTGCCTTTGCCCCCAGTGCGTGTGTTGTGTATCAGTGGTGTGTGTGTGTGTAATCCGTGGGTGTGTGTGTTTGTATCGGTTGGTGTGGGTTATCAGGTGGGTGTGGGTACAGTGGTTGTGGGTATCATTGGGTTTGTGTATCAGTGGGTGGGTGCGGGAGGTGCGCATTAGGAAGGTGGTAGCGGGTGTGCGCCTGTGCCCTTGTTGCCCCCTGCCTTTGCCCCCTGCCGCGCTCCCACCTTTGCCCCCCTGCGCTCACTTCCCCCCCATCCACTTGTGTGTGGGGAGTAGGCTCGGGGCGGCATGGTGGCTGCGCTTGTGCGGGCGGTGCAGGGCTTTCAGGGTGTGTTGGTGTTGTGTATCATGTGTGTGGTGTGTGTGTGTGTGTGTTGTGTGTGTGTGTGTGTGTGTGTGTGTGTGTGTGTGTGTGTGGGTGTTTGTTGTGATGTGGTGTGTGTGTTTGTGTGTGTTGTGTTCGTGTGTGTGTGTGTAGTGTTTTCTCCGTGGGTTTAGTGTGTCTCCGTGTGTTTGTGTCGTGTCTCCAGTCGGGTGTGTGTTGTGTATAGTGGTGTTTGTGTATCAGTGGTTGGTCAGTGGGTGGGGGGTGAGTATGAGTGGTGGTATGTGATAATCAGTTGGTGGGTCTTGTGTGTACAGTGGTTGGGTGTCGCCCGATCACCCCTCTCTGTCCTCTCTCCCCTCCCTGTCTCTCCTCTCTCTCATCTCCTCCCTGTCTCTCTCTCTCTCCCTCCCCTGGCTCCTCGCCCTCTCTCTCTCCCCCTGTCTCTCCCTCGCTCTCTTCCCCCTGTCCTCTCCCTTATCCCCCCTCGGCTTTCCCCCTGTCTCTCCCGCTCTCTCTCCGCCCTGTCTCTCTCCCTTCTCCCCCGACTCTCCCTCTCTCTCTCCCCCTGTCTCTTCTCTCTCTCCCCCTAATTCCTCCCCTCTCTCCTCCCCCCTGTCTCTCCCTCTATCTCTCTCCCCCATTACTCCCCTCTTCTCCCCCTTTCTCTCAGACCCTCTCTCTCTCCCCCTGTCCTCCCTGTCTCTTCCCTCTCGTTCTGTCTCATCTTAGACTGACTGTTAAACTCCGTATACCTAACACCGTAAGGTACCTCCCCTGCTTTCTTCCTATTCTGACTACAAGTTTCACAGCGGGAGACATCGGAAGACAGGTAGGGAACACCTCCCTCCATCAGTCTAGTACCTTGTTGAGGGATCTGCGCGGATCAGGTAAGATCCCAGCGGGATTGCTGCTTTAGAAATTGTTAAGAGGGTGCATTCCTGACATTGTTTATGGGTACAGAATCATTCACATCTGGCTGTTTTTTGTTCGATTATTAGGCCATCCTAGACCCACACCCACACACACACACCACACACACGTAACTAGGGACTAATGGTAGATAAAGTAATCAATGTAATCAATATATAAACTGTTAATGTACAAAAAAAATTGTGTCCCGTGTTTTTCAGTTTCAAATCTGGTCACCCTAACTGTAATTCCAATTCACAATTGGCTTAAGGAATGCAGATAAAGCACAGTTTTGTCATAGAGAAAATTACAATGGTGAACATAGTGAAAATAATTTATTTCCAGACATCTATATAGAAAGATAGAAATCTCCACTCAACTAGAGAACAGGTACGCTGTAGCTTCTATGAAGTTACAGTATGTGTCAAAGATGTATTTTAAAATGGCAGCTAAGGGCAGCCATCTAATATAAGGCATAACTTATCTTGATATGGTGTATCCGCATCTTGAAGACATCCCATTGGTACTGTACCAATGTGATAGGTTTATACCTGAGTTTCAAAAGGATATGGCGGTCCGCCCTTTAAAGATGATGCCACTCCTTTTGAACTCATGTACCCTATCACTGTACCTTAACCAATGGGATTGCCTTCAACCCCATTGCTATAATATTATATGGTATGATGTTACCACTATTGCCAATCATTGGTACAGGGTGGGTATAGTGGTGCGGGGTTGGTGGTTAGGCCCTTCTGGGTGGCTAGCGAGGGCGAAGGGTGTAACCCCTTATTACTATAGTGGTTATTAACTGCTAAGGTGATTGAGTTGTTAGGGGCCTTTAGAATTGTTTTTAATTTCATGTATTGCCTTTTTCTGGTAAAGAGGACATGGCCCTGCAGTATGCTGATGAGGATGCCCCTTGTTACTGGCATGGGTAAGTGGAAAGGTTGTTTCTTACATTATTATTGCTGACTGGCTATGTTTCGTAAATAATGGCAAATGAGAAATGGAGTGTGAGATGCAAGATTGATAGGAAGCCAGTAGAGTGATTTCAGCAGGGAATGCTGTGACAGATTTAAAGCAAAAAGTTAGAGTGAATATAGCAGCAGCATTTAGGATAGATTGTAGGGAACAAGGTGAGAGTCAGGAGCTGGAAAGCAGGAGGTTACAGTAATCGAGATCGGGAGAGAAAATGAGGCCTGAGTCAGAGTTTTTGTTAAGCAGGTTAGTACAGAGGAAGAGCGTAAATCTTTGTAATATTGCAGAGGAAAAAGCGACAGGTTTTATATACGTTTTTGAATGTGAGGGGATAATTTGAGAGAGGCTCGGTGTGACCCCTAAGCAGCTACTTGGGCTACTGGGTGAATTAATGTTTAACTTCCAAAGCAATGTGAAAGGAGGTAGTAGGCCAGGTTGGAAGGAAGTCTTGAGGGGAGCCTGTTTTGCCATTTTAAGTTTTAAGTCTCCGAGTGCAACCAGGATGATATGCAGAGAGACATTTGTGAGGGAGTCAAAGGAGTTTAAACTCCCTTTACAGGACCGAACTGCATGGGTGGTCGGGTTTCCTTATGTGATAGGTAAGATCCCGATTGAGCAGGGATAAAAGGCAGGTGAAGCTGCCAGAGCAAAGAGAGACTGCTTTCCCCCAGAGAGAGAGGAAGTTAAACTCTCCCAGCCATGAGGAACCTGGTTGTTATGACCCCTAGCTGAAGGACAGCAAGCCGCAGTGTCCAGCTGGGAATCCCACCCAATTGTTTAAGTTGTGTTTCCTGGTAATAAACCAATCCATAAAGCTTAACACTTTGTCTAGCGCCTTACTGCCGCGCCTACAGCCGCTCCATCACAGACATTCAGAACTTTAGTCTGTTAGAGCAGGTGTAAGGTCAGGAGTTGAAAAGTAATTTTCAAGTGGGTCATCAGCATATAGGTATATTTAAAGCCAATATGTTGATTAGGTTCCCCTAGAGAAAGTTTGTACGGAGAAAAGAGAAGACGGTCCACAGGACAGAAGCCCTGGGGTACCCCCCCACAGAGAGAACGATAGAGGAGTAGGCGTTGTTAGTAGAAGAGAGACTTAAAGCACGATGGAAGAGGTAGATGAGATCGGATAAACTTTGTTACGAATACCAAGAGTATGGAGAATGTGAATGTAATGAACTCCTGATTGACAGGATTAAAAGGTCATGGATGGAGCACCTGTCCGTGGTCTCTGTTGGAGCTCTGTGTAGTACCTCCGGTTCCTAGGCTGCATGAAGGAGGGTCACAGAGGATTGCCTTGAACCAATCTTTGATGTCACACCCAGCAACAACAGAGCTCCAGCCCTGCAGGATCCAGACATCTTGTTCACCAAGGGATTTGCCTGGGAAACATGCGGAACTCAACGCCCCCACTGAATAGAAGGAAATGTTTCCAAGGATTGTCCCAGGCCCTGAGGTCTCCGTCAATGGCCCTCATACCAGAAAATCTTTCCTGTATAGAAGCGGAATGGCGTATGACTACGCCAGGTTAATCCAAAAGTTGCCACCTGTCCAGAATCAATGCCTCCTTAACGGACCAGATATGAACCCATAGAGAAAACTAGCTAAAGGAGTTCCATGTAGGTAGTATAGGATTGGAATTGTCAAAATCCTTAGGAGTGTTTCCTCAATCCTCCTAAGCATTTTGCATTTCCCAGATATGTAGGTCAGTATGGAGATAGTGTGCTTACCTAATAATGAGCTTAGACAGAAAGAGCATCCCTAGGATAACCTCCTCTGTACCCCATGTTTGATGGATTTCTGCTGGGTCAGAGACAAATGTAGGTTCAGGCTGAGATGTTGAGGAACGAAAATTCTGGTTGGTCCTCTGTCCCTCCAGATAATGGATATCCAACCAGAGTTTTCATTCTTGCTGGGTGCAACAGATCCAATGTTTGATAAGTTTTCAGATATTAAGAGGTAAATAAGAATTTAATAAAGGGGATGGTTATGACCTGCTAACGTTCAATGCCTTGAGTGGCAGCAGGCTTAAGACCCTTTGGGCAAAGTGTTATACTAATGACCTTTTCAAGAGAATAAGAGGATTTGCACTGTGTATTTTTTTTCACTTGAGATAGCTTTGGGCATCTTTTGTTTTTGTGTTTGTGACATTTAGCCACACACCACTGACACTCCTTTGACATCACACACACACACACACACCACACACAACACACACACACACACCACACCACCACACACACACACCCACACCACCACACACACACACACACAACACACACACACACACACACACACCTTAGATTATTTCCTGACAATTACTCACCCTAGCCACACAGCACTTCCACTGCAGCAAGGGATTCTGGGAAATGCATGCAAATTAGCACACAGTGCCAACCTTAATAAGTGTGGTGATTACCGACTCTTATCTCATTTGAACCAATGCCAGCAACCAACTCACACTGATGATACCAATCAAGGTTGAAACATGTCTGTGATGTGGGTTTAGGCTGTTTGCATCTCCCAGACACCTGTGCTTAAAAGCTGTGTTTAAAGCAGCATTGCATTGGCTAAGGGTTGCTGCCATGTAATGTGAGCATGAGATAAAAGGTGACACTGTGTGCTCATTTGCAATGTCATTTCCCAGAATCCCTTGTTGGCAGTGAGAGTGCTGTGTGTCTGGGTGATAATGGTGAAAGACAGGGTTGCAGACGACTGTCTAAGACATGCAAATATAATATATCAGGATATTTACAGTGCTTTATGCTTTACTGTGGAGGGTTTTAGTCACTTTTTTTAGCCACCATAACCTTATAAGTGTGGTGATTACTGACTCTTATTTCATTTGAACAAATGCCAGCAACCAACCTCACACTGATGATACCCATCAAGGTCTAAGACATGCAAATGAATATCAGGAAATTTACAGTTGCTATTTATATATATGGCACAATTGTCAGATGGCACTACACATATAATCTTAAAATGCGGTGCTTGTCCCATAGGTATGTGTAGATAAATAGTTCCTTACCGGACAGACCTCGATACCAGGACACCACAACAAACGAAGAGACAGACCACCCATCGGGTGATTGTGCCATGTTTCCTTTAATACACTTTGACACAGGATTATCTTGAGTGCTGTGTCTCTTCTTTGCTGTGGTGTCCTGGTATTCGAGGTCTGCCGGTAAGGAACTATTTATATTATATATAAATATATATATATCTATATATTATATACTATATATAATCACCACAATTATTAAGGTTATGGTGGGTACAAAAGTGAAAAAAACCCTCCACATTAAAGCATAAAGCACTGTAAATATTACTGTATGTTCATTTGATGTCTTAGACAGGTCTGCAACATGTCTGTGAGGTTGGTTTTTAAGGCTTTGCATCTCATCCCAGTCCTCTGTCTAAAAGCTGTGTTTTAAAACAGCATGCATTGGCTTGAGGATCTGCTTGTGTAATACGAGCTTGAGACAAAAGGTGGACTGAGTGCTCATTTGCATGTCATTCCCAGAATCCCTTGCTGCAGTGGAAGCGTGTATGCTGGGCGATTATGGGGAAAGACAGGGTTGCAGATGTCTAAGACATGCAAATGAACATACAGTAATATTTTACAGTTCTATATATAGTAATGATATATATATTGAATTCATATAATTAGACAGCGCCTATATAGTAACCAGCACACAGCAGAACCAGATAGTAACAAACAATCACCAAAATAGTCAATACAGATGAACTGTATTAGTATATTATACAGGATATTGTGGTGTAGGACTCTGATGGTGAATATATATAAGTGTGAGGTAAAAATGTGTTGAAACAATAAAAATATGCAAAAATACGCAATAAAACAAAAAATATTAAAACCATAAAAAATAAAAATTTGCAAAAAATGTTCTTTCACCCCAATGATGGGTAAACCTTGTGGGATATGGAACGTCGGGCTGCTTCTTCCTGGGTCAACAACTCCCAGCAATAATCTATAGGAAAAAAAAACAGGAAAACGCCCCTGATCCATGTGTAAATCCAATAACAAGGTTTAAATCCCAAATCTGATTGGCTCTAGTATTCAATGTGACAGAGGCTTTATGGAAAACAGATTGACGTCATCCAAAGCCTGTCACATGGGTACTTCAGCCAATCAGAGGGGATTTCGTTCCCACGCTCTGATTGGCTACCTTACCAGAGGTTGAGGGCAGCCATCTTTCTTTTGATGACGTACTTAAAGCAAAATGAGCTCAGCCCTTGATTGACTGGCGTCATTGCTTTAAATGACGTCATCAAAATGATAATTTTTTCCCCAAAATCAATGTTTTTTACGGCCCAATCAGGGCGCGTGGGAACCATATGACGAAGTGACATCATAGGCCTATAAAGCCTATGTCATCTCATTTTATAGCCAGACGCGAGGAGGATGGACCTCCTAGAACAAGAAGACTAAAAGGGCTTGGCAGAAGCGGTAAGAAGAGCCCCAGAAGAGCCCCAGAAGAGCCCCAGAAGGAAGACGGAAGAACACAGATGAAGACGGTGACGGAATGGATTAAAAATTAAAGATAACTTTGTTTATTTTATGGTTTATATTTTAGTTTTTTTATTTATTTTTGGGTTCTGTGCGTGGATTGTGTTCGAGAGTAAGCATAATGGAGAGCCGGTGAGTGGGTAAGTAATGGTAAGTCAACAAAGAAATGAGTTTTTTTTTAACTTGTACATGTTTTTTTTTTTTAACTGTGGAGTTTTTTTTTTTTTAAACATGTGATAGTTTTTTTTTAAGATCATTTCTTGCCACTGTATGTATGTATTGCTCTAGACGATATATTACATACAGGGTAAGAAATGATTTGTTGGAATGCTTGTTTTGCAGTATATAAATTATTTTGCTATGCTGCTATGCTTTTATGTGTGTGTAATGTATTTATTTAGATATATGTATTTTTTTGGTGGTGTATGCTGTACTTTAGGTCAGGGTGAGAATTCTTTTTTAAGTGATTATTTTGGTACTTATTATTTCAGATGGTAACTTTTGGGAATGGTTTGTTTTAAACGATTTAAATAGTAATTGGTAATTGAATTGAATTGCTATTTAATTTTGGGGGATTGATTAATTAATGTATTTTATTTCTGTTGCCTTGCTTGGTTTAAATAGTATATGTTGGGATTTCATTGTATTTTGTTTGGAATATTTTAATTTTTAACATTGATTGGCAGAGTGTACATGGTGGCACAGATTGTATGCATCATGTATACAATGTAAATTCAATGTTTTGATTGGCATTTGATGATATTGATTGGAAAATGAGAATGATTTTATTAGGAAATAGGATTTTGTTTTAATGTGGCTATAATATTGTAATTTTTCAATGCAAGGTGATGTATTGATATGGAGAAGTGTGTATTTTTATTTGTGCATGTTTTGTTAACCCTAAACATTTCTTTGTATTTGGTTAATCATGTGTATAAATGTATATTATAGACCATACGATACCGGTTGCACGACATCAAGGGACAGCACGCAGGTAAGGAATCATACACTCTCTATTATTTGATAGAAGACACAAAAACTCACTGGGGGACCGAAACAGCGGTTTTTGTGTCTTCTATCAAATATAAGAAAATTTTTGATTTACTTACCTGCGACTGTCCCCTTGATTGTTGTGTTGCAACCGGTATCGTATGGTCTTGTTATTGCTTTATGGGATAAGCACCAAAACTATTTACTTGCAAATGTGTGCCGTGTGCTGTGCGTGTGTTGTGTGTGTGTGTGTGTGTTGTGTGTGTGTGTGTGTGTGTGTGTGTGTGTGTGTGTGTGTGTGGGTATGTGTGTGGTGTGTGTGTATTATATATATATATATTATATCTAAGATATATAAAAATATATATTATATAGTTGAATGATGAAGCCACTGTACAAATGAATGGATGAAGGGTGGATATCGGGCCAGGAGCTTAAACCCCTTAATTACCTTTGCGGTTATTATCCGATAAGGTGATTAAGGGGTTAATTGTATCAGAATGTAATTGCAATGCTTTGCTATGATTTTGTTGGCAAGGAGACACAGGTGAATTTGCGGCGAAGGGGCTTCATATTGATGAGGTTAGTAAAACTTTATTTTTATTTTATTATGCTAGTTAATGTGTTTAATAATGGCCAAATAATCTATTATCCATATCTGGATAATAGTTATTTTGCACATTATGTACTGTATGTGTTTGGAGGGGGGGGTTGATGTATTTAATTATGGGACAGGTTTATTTTTATAATACAGGGTTGTTTCCTTAGGTCTGCAGGGACCTCTGGGACCACTGAGGTCTCCTCGACTTCTCACGGGTATACAAGGCTGCGGACTCACGGGGGACACCTGCGAGGAGACCTGTGGCCCCACATCGGGTGGCCACCGCGGACACGTAGGGGAACCCGAGGGCCCCCGACCCCTTTGGGAACCACCCGAGGCCACTTAGATACCTGTGGGTCTGACCCAGGCCCCAGACCAAACCTGTAGGGCTATACCGTGGAGACCCCACTGGGCCCATGGTGACCCACGAGAGACCACTTGTGGACCACGGCACCTGGCGGAGACCACCCGTAGGCCTCCAGACCCTGTTTGAAACCTTGTACTGGGCTACTGTGAGGCTTACGGACACCCGTCAGGGCCACCGGGTGGACCCCGTGGGCCTCGGGTGTTAACCCTGTATGTAAATAATAAATCATATAGTGGGGGACACAGGGGGGGGGGGTTATGGATTTAATATATATAATGATGGTTATTGTGAGGCTGTGTATTGTTTTTATTGTGGGTACTTGGGGTGGGGGGGGAAGGGGGGATTGTCCCCAGGGCATGTGGGTAGGCCTCCACCGGGTTGTGGGTGGGGGTGGGTAGGGCCTCCGAGTGGTGGGTGAGAGAGTGGGTTAACGCCTTAATGGCTATAGCGGTAATGACCGCTAAGGTGATTAAGGGGTTAGGGGACTTTACATTGGCTTTGTTTTTTTGTTTATGTTTTGTAGCATCGGAGTAGGCATGGATGGTGATGAGATGAGGATGGCCTTCATCGTGCCAGCCGGACATGGTGTAGTTCTATACATATTATTGTATTTATTGTGCTTTATGTATTTTAAATTAGCAAATTCACTATTATCCATATGTGGATATTATTATGCTGTATGTGTTAGGGGGTGTGTATTTATTGAAAGTATTTATGTGTTGTTTAATTTTGTTGGGGGGGCACAGAAGTGGTAACTGCAGGCTGCGGGGAACACCCGCGGGCCACCGTTGGCTATAGTATTCATTGATTTGCATCCATTAATGTAAGTATATGTAATGGGGGTAGATGGGGTTTGTTGGGGCACAGAGGGTTGTATGTTGTTTAGCAATGTTTATTTGGGGCAATTCTCCCCAATAAACATGCTATTATGCCTTAACCCCTTCATGTGCCTTAGCGGTAATCCGCTATGGTAATGAAAGCAGCATTAATATATTATAATAATATTGTGCTGGGGCAGGGGGGCTCCTGAGCTGAACCGCATTGACTTCTCCTGGTCAGGGACCCCTTGCTTCCCGATTACAGGCCGGTATGGGCATCGGTGCCATGTCGCCACCACTTTATGCGGGCACGTGCGTATGGGATGCTATAAATGATGGCGCGAAATGGCACCTATGCCACATACGGGGACCTGTAACTCATGATGCAGGGAGTGCCCCTGAGCCAGAATCAATGCGGTTCAGCTCAGGGGATCCCCTGTCGCCATACACTATTATTAAAATACAATCATTGCTGCTTCATTACCATGGCAGATGGCCGCAAAGGTAAGAGAGATTATTCTTTATTGATATGTGGGTTCTACTCAATTGTAGATGTGCAGAGTTGTCCGGATGCTGAACCGCGTTTGGTTTTGATCCGGTGACCCCCTGCTTCCCGACCGATAGAGGACCCCCTTTATGGGTGCCGGTATCCCCTCTGCTTTGTTTACAGTCAGCGGTCACTGTGATCGGGACATTTAACTGCAGAGGATACCGGCACTCATAAAGGGGCTGTATTCTGGAAAGCAGGGGTTCCCCGGCCTGAAACCAATGCGGTTCAGCGTTGAGAGACTGCCTGCACCTCTACACTATGAATAAAATTGATTGCATATTTTTTATTTTGCCGAGATTGCGCAGAGAGAGCGCGGCGGAATCTCTCTTGCTGCAGACCACATCTCGGCCAGGGGACGGCTTATACGGTTTTATCGGCAGACGACTGTTCGCCACGGCTTACTCCGCTCGTGTCTTTCGCGAGTGGTACCCAGGGATTCGGTCCCCTCCCTGCATACTGGAGGGCAAATGCCAAATATCATGCCGAAGTGAACCCTGCCGAGGAGAGTGCTTTTTTTTTTTCGGTTGTTACTGCATCGACGCCTAATTTCTATATTACGCAACATAGCGGTGAAAGGAAGTAGGGCTCTCACAACAACCTCATACGTCTTCCGCGGGACCGTCTCTGCTCTTTCTCCTTCTCTCCTCACAACCAGCTGGATCCCCACCAAGCCTGCTCCATGTATCCGATCTATCTATCGGGTGACGAGATCGGTTCCATGTGGCCGGGAGGGCCCGCGGGATGGCCATTACACCGCGCTGCACCCTGAGCCCTGGCTCTAATTATGCACGCCACCGGCAGCACGCTTGTCTACGCCCCCTCGTCGCGTACTCCCGGCCTTCCATGCGCACCTAAACCTCCCTTCTTCAACGCCCTCGCTTAAAGATGATGCCGCGCTCAGGAGTACAATTTGCGCCACTCCCTAGTCCAATCTTGCTTGCCCATGTCCACCCGCAGCACCCCATGGGCCTCCCACGAAACTATAGGATTGTGCCCTCCCAACCTTATTTACTGCGCAGATCCTCTCTGGATCCATTGACTCCTATACACTAGCCTTTGCATACTCAGTGTGGTATCACTCTGTGTGCGTTGTGTGCGTTATCAGGTTTTTCGACCACGGCGTAGGTTTTCTCTTCACATACACCCTTCCTCTGGTTCATGGCACCATCCCGCCTTTTCTCTTTTTCATGACACATTGGGTCTGCGCTTCTCCTAGTCACGCTTTGACTCTCGGGTTGGACTTCGGAGCCTTCTGGATGCCCTGCCGTCTTCGCCCGACCCTCGACAACCGGTTACATCTTTATTCTAGGGGTTCGGCAAGGATCGTTTTCCTCCAAACTATATTTAACGGGCCCAGCCATAAAACCTTTACCCATAACTCGGAAATGCTCCACTCTGCTGCCGGGCGCCTCCCCCGTTACTATACGCTCCACACCTCAGTATAGTTCGCAGGTCGGGTTCCTGCAGCTGCGCTAGCACTTCCATGAAAGCTCCGTTCACGACGTATTGCAAGCTGTATTTTCGTTCCCGGACAGCTTTGGGCTACTCAACCCGCTTCAGGTCAAAATGAGTCACAAGCATTCTCAGAAGAAGGGGAAGCTCGGTGGTCTTGGGAAATTCTGCCCGGATTTGCGGAACAAGAGTAGGATCTTGGGGCTAAGTCTCCGTTCTTCCCCGGATCACAGGGTGAAAATTCTACATTTGAGTACCTGTTTGCGCTGCTAGAACAGTGCATAATTTCGACCACCCCAGTATGGTGGCCTCTCGTCTGTTGTTTGTTTTGCAGTATCACCCTGTTGCGGTATGCTTCTTTAGTTGCCATAAAATGCAATAATTATTTTACGTCTTTATTTTGCCTACACGGTGAATGCATCATGGAGTAAACGGGTGGTACGATACAAACCTGGTTGTCCCGTGACAGTAAGTTTCTTGGGATGCTCAGTTTGCTTGCGAGTGTACAGTCAGAAGACATGCGAGGGTCGTCCCACGTAGACCGACACAACTTTGAATTGTGCTGATTTTCATGATGCCATGGGACTGTGTATGTCATGGGTGGGCCCAGTATCGTTTATTGCCTTAAAGGGCACACCCGTAGTGGGAGGGGGGAAGCTAGTTCCGCAGATGTCACGCTGGTGCACAATCGTTTGCAACAGTCTATCTACAGGCAAAAAACATCCGACCCATTCCATGTGTCCTCAAGAATACCGGTCTTATCCTACTGGCTATTACAACCGGTAAATGTTTTGTATCCGCAATCTAGTCCAGTCTCCGTTGATTGGGGGCTAACTACGTTCATGTACCTCATAACCGTGGCAGGTCTGCCAGACTTTTGTGTGGGACGTCCGTACACCGGCGCAATACGAATCTGTCCAATATAATAAAACCCCAATTCAAGTGCGCCAGATTAGCGTGGGGGTGTAGTATGCCTCCCAAGACTACATGCTCTCGTACACTCTAAGCGTGGATAAGTGAAAAATATGTGATAGGTTCTCTGGTTGTAATACGGAAGATTTTAAAGTGGTTGCAGCCACTATAACATGGCAGGCTAGCAGAAAGTGGTTGTCATAATCTTTGTAATAATATTATTTAATCAGGTAGCAAAACATAGTCATAACCGAGTCGCTTTGGCAGTTTAATTGATTCCGCAATTCAACGCGTCCCCTAGACTAAGCAGCCAGTGAAATTGGTTCACAAGACACAACGCCCATGCTGTTGGCCTCCCCCACAGACCAGAGAGTGTGATTTACCTGCAGATAGCAAGTTCGGGTCAGCAGTAGGTCACCACCACCCCAAACAGCCCGTAGAGCCAGCAATCCAATATGCGACGGGTGACGTATAGTACCCTCCGCATAGCCGCTGCACTGTCACGGTTTAAGACCAAAGTCTCATCAAAGAAATAATACTGGGATCTGGATTGAGCACCCCAACACCCTTAAAGGCTGTGGCAAACCATAAATCTGTAATTTATTCCTGTTTAAGACAAACACACAAAGTCTTTCACAGATTGAACTTCATAACACTGTACAGGGATGGTCGGAAATCGATTAATAAAAGGTTCCACACGAAATGATTCCATGACATGACACGACCACAGTCTATGGGCGACCCTGAACTCACGGCTGAGTAGGGGCACTATTGCGCCGTGAGACAATCCTTGGAATCAGCGACCGAGCAAGGTACCACCCTGTATATCCGCAAGAGTGCAAATCTTGAGCTTAACGCGCTGTGAATATACCCTGTGAATGGTGCAATCCTCTCCTGATCAGTACAGACTCGGGATGTACATATGTCTGAGGGTTGCATCCAGGCATCATTAAGGGGTTAACTCAGTGGAAGTTAGGAACTGACAGAACCTTACATGTATGAGTCTGAAATCGGGTCCGCAGGTAGATAAAGGAGTCAGTGTGATGGCAGAGTAGCTGCAGTAGAGATGAGAGACGGAGAGAGAGAGAAAGCAGACACTGCTGCTGGAGCTCCTGATGCCCAGGACGGGATTCACCAAAGACTACTGTCAAACTCAAAGTAATGGATTATTCATTGGTTTACTGACCCTATGCTTAGAAGGTACCGCTTACTCGGTTGGTTCTGGTTTAGCCAGCCATGCCTGGTTAGATAGGTCCGCGTGTGTTATAGTCATGTTCTTCTCACCAAAGTTGGTTAGCAGGGATTTCTTTGTTAAACGGACAGTGTGCCAATCCAGTATGCTTATGTCGTATTGTGGACGGAAATTATATGTCCACCATGGCACGGACGCTTGATTTACTCCTGACACACTATACATTGTTGGAAGCGTCCCTTGCATTCTTCGGATACAGCACGTCCTGCCCACGAATTAGTCCAGTTACATGGATCCCTGTAGTTTCCGGACCCCGGAAACGATTAGCTCAAACGTCAACTTCTGCACTGAGGGGCGAAAACGACTTGGTTACGAGGAGTTAATACCTCCTCACGGCGCCGAACCGTCTGACGCACTGTAATTGACGGCATTCTTGTGTGAATCTTCAAGATTTGAATGCGCATAGGACTGGTCGTTTCTTTTGTTAGCCATTTTTATGGGTTAATGTCCATGCACTCTTCCCCGCACCTACCGTGCCTCCAATATACTACCCCAGTTGGGAACAAACCTTGTCCCACCCATGATCCCAGAATGTGCCATGTAGCTGCACAAGCCCCTCGGGCGAGATAATGGTGAAAGACAGGGTTGCAGACCTGTCTAAGACATGCAAATGAATATACAGGAATATTTACAGTTGCTTTATGCTTTACTGTGGAGGGTTTTAGTCACTTTTTTTTACCCACCATAACGTTAATATATATATATATATATATATAATCAAAAAATAAATAGATGATACCGTTCTGTGGCTAACGAAATGCTTTAATTTGTGCGAGCTTTCGAGATACACTGATCTCTTCTTCCGGCGATGTTACAATGAATGAAGCAAGCAAAGGGTATACTTGAAAACAGTGTCTCTTGGAATGCTATCTGTGCTTGTCCTTCCCCCGGTGGAGATAACATTCCAAGAGACACTGTTTTTAAGTATTCCCTTTGCTTGCTTCATTCATTGTAACATAGCCGGAAGAAGAGATCAGTGTATCTCGAAAGCTTCGCCCGAGGGGCTTGTGCAGCTACATGGCACATTCTGGGATCATGGGTGGGACAAGGTTTGTTCCCAACTGGGGTAGTATATTGGAGGCACGGTAGGTGCGGGGAAGAGTGCATGGACATTAACCCATAAAAATGGCTAACAAAAGAAACGACCAGTCCTATGCGCATTCAAATCTTGAAGATTCACACAAGAATGCCGTCAATTACAGTGCGTCAGACGGTTCGGCGCCGTGAGGAGGTATTAACTCCTCGTAACCAAGTCGTTTTCGCCCCTCAGTGCAGAAGTTGACGTTTGAGCTAATCGTTTCCGGGGTCCGGAAACTACAGGGATCCATGTAACTGGACTAATTCGTGGGCAGGACGTGCTGTATCCGAAGAATGCAAGGGACGCTTCCAACAATGTATAGTGTGTCAGGAGTAAATCAAGCGTCCGTGCCATGGTGGACATATAATTTCCGTCCACAATACGACATAAGCATACTGGATTGGCACACTGTCCGTTTAACAAAGAAATCCCTGCTAACCAACTTTGGTGAGAAGAACATGACTATAACACACGCGGACCTATCTAACCAGGCATGGCTGGCTAAACCAGAACCAACCGAGTAAGCGGTACCTTCTAAGCATAGGGTCAGTAAACCAATGAATAATCCATTACTTTGAGTTTGACAGTAGTCTTTGGTGAATCCCGTCCTGGGCATCAGGAGCTCCAGCAGCAGTGTCTGCTTTCTCTCTCTCTCCGTCTCTCATCTCTACTGCAGCTACTCTGCCATCACACTGACTCCTTTATCTACCTGCGGACCCGATTTCAGACTCATACATGTAAGGTTCTGTCAGTTCCTAACTTCCACTGAGTTAACCCCTTAATGATGCCTGGATGCAACCCTCAGACATATGTACATCCCGAGTCTGTACTGATCAGGAGAGGATTGCACCATTCACAGGGTATATTCACAGCGCGTTAAGCTCAAGATTTGCACTCTTGCGGATATACAGGGTGGTACCTTGCTCGGTCGCTGATTCCAAGGATTGTCTCACGGCGCAATAGTGCCCCTACTCAGCCGTGAGTTCAGGGTCGCCCATAGACTGTGGTCGTGTCATGTCATGGAATCATTTCGTGTGGAACCTTTTATTAATCGATTTCCGACCATCCCTGTACAGTGTTATGAAGTTCAATCTGTGAAAGACTTTGTGTGTTTGTCTTAAACAGGAATAAATTACAGATTTATGGTTTGCCACAGCCTTTAAGGGTGTTGGGGTGCTCAATCCAGATCCCAGTATTATTTCTTTGATGAGACTTTGGTCTTAAACCGTGACAGTGCAGCGGCTATGCGGAGGGTACTATACGTCACCCGTCGCATATTGGATTGCTGGCTCTACGGGCTGTTTGGGGTGGTGGTGACCTACTGCTGACCCGAACTTGCTATCTGCAGGTAAATCACACTCTCTGGTCTGTGGGGGAGGCCAACAGCATGGGCGTTGTGTCTTGTGAACCAATTTCACTGGCTGCTTAGTCTAGGGGACGCGTTGAATTGCGGAATCAATTAAACTGCCAAAGCGACTCGGTTATGACTATGTTTTGCTACCTGATTAAATAATATTATTACAAAGATTATGACAACCACTTTCTGCTAGCCTGCCATGTTATAGTGGCTGCAACCACTTTAAAATCTTCCGTATTACAACCAGAGAACCTATCACATATTTTTCACTTATCCACGCTTAGAGTGTACGAGAGCATGTAGTCTTGGGAGGCATACTACACCCCCACGCTAATCTGGCGCACTTGAATTGGGGTTTTATTATATTGGACAGATTCGTATTGCGCCGGTGTACGGACGTCCCACACAAAAGTCTGGCAGACCTGCCACGGTTATGAGGTACATGAACGTAGTTAGCCCCCAATCAACGGAGACTGGACTAGATTGCGGATACAAAACATTTACCGGTTGTAATAGCCAGTAGGATAAGACCGGTATTCTTGAGGACACATGGAATGGGTCGGATGTTTTTTGCCTGTAGATAGACTGTTGCAAACGATTGTGCACCAGCGTGACATCTGCGGAACTAGCTTCCCCCCTCCCACTACGGGTGTGCCCTTTAAGGCAATAAACGATACTGGGCCCACCCATGACATACACAGTCCCATGGCATCATGAAAATCAGCACAATTCAAAGTTGTGTCGGTCTACGTGGGACGACCCTCGCATGTCTTCTGACTGTACACTCGCAAGCAAACTGAGCATCCCAAGAAACTTACTGTCACGGGACAACCAGGTTTGTATCGTACCACCCGTTTACTCCATGATGCATTCACCGTGTAGGCAAAATAAAGACGTAAAATAATTATTGCATTTTATGGCAACTAAAGAAGCATACCGCAACAGGGTGATACTGCAAAACAAACAACAGACGAGAGGCCACCATACTGGGGTGGTCGAAATTATGCACTGTTCTAGCAGCGCAAACAGGTACTCAAATGTAGAATTTTCACCCTGTGATCCGGGGAAGAACGGAGACTTAGCCCCAAGATCCTACTCTTGTTCCGCAAATCCGGGCAGAATTTCCCAAGACCACCGAGCTTCCCCTTCTTCTGAGAATGCTTGTGACTCATTTTGACCTGAAGCGGGTTGAGTAGCCCAAAGCTGTCCGGGAACGAAAATACAGCTTGCAATACGTCGTGAACGGAGCTTTCATGGAAGTGCTAGCGCAGCTGCAGGAACCCGACCTGCGAACTATACTGAGGTGTGGAGCGTATAGTAACGGGGGAGGCGCCCGGCAGCAGAGTGGAGCATTTCCGAGTTATGGGTAAAGGTTTTATGGCTGGGCCCGTTAAATATAGTTTGGAGGAAAACGATCCTTGCCGAACCCCTAGAATAAAGATGTAACCGGTTGTCGAGGGTCGGGCGAAGACGGCAGGGCATCCAGAAGGCTCCGAAGTCCAACCCGAGAGTCAAAGCGTGACTAGGAGAAGCGCAGACCCAATGTGTCATGAAAAAGAGAAAAGGCGGGATGGTGCCATGAACCAGAGGAAGGGTGTATGTGAAGAGAAAACCTACGCCGTGGTCGAAAAACCTGATAACGCACACAACGCACACAGAGTGATACCACACTGAGTATGCAAAGGCTAGTGTATAGGAGTCAATGGATCCAGAGAGGATCTGCGCAGTAAATAAGGTTGGGAGGGCACAATCCTATAGTTTCGTGGGAGGCCCATGGGGTGCTGCGGGTGGACATGGGCAAGCAAGATTGGACTAGGGAGTGGCGCAAATTGTACTCCTGAGCGCGGCATCATCTTTAAGCGAGGGCGTTGAAGAAGGGAGGTTTAGGTGCGCATGGAAGGCCGGGAGTACGCGACGAGGGGGCGTAGACAAGCGTGCTGCCGGTGGCGTGCATAATTAGAGCCAGGGCTCAGGGTGCAGCGCGGTGTAATGGCCATCCCGCGGGCCCTCCTCAACATAGGCACACCGATTGTCACCTCGAAGATAAGTCGGATTCATGGAGCATGCTTTGTGGGAGGCTCCGCTGGTTGTGAGGAGAGAAGAGGAAAGAAGCAGAGACGGTCCCGTGGAAGACGTACATGAGGTTGTTGTGAGAGCCCTAACTAGTCCTTCACCGCTATGTCGCCGTAATATAGAATTAGGCTCGATGCAGTAACACCGAAAAAAAAGCACTCTCCTGGCAGAAGGTTCACTATCGGCATATTTTGGCATTTGCCCCTCCGAGTATGCAGGGTGCAGGGCGAATCCCTGGGTACCACTTGCGAAAGCAACACGACGGAGATAAGCCGTCGGCGAGACACAGTCGTCTGCACGATAAAACTGATAAGCCGTCCCCTGGCCGAGATGATGGTCTGCAGCAAGAGAGATTCCGCCGCGCTCTCTCTGCGCAATCTCGGCAAAATAAAAAATATGCAATCAATTTTATTCATAGTGTAGAGGTGCAGGCAGTCTCTCAAAGCTGAACCGCATTGGTTTCAGGCCGGGGAACCCCTGCTTTCCAGAATACAGCCCCTTTATGAGTGCCGGTATCCATCTGCAAGTTAAATGTCCCGATCACAGTGACCGCTGACTGTAAACAAAGCAGAGGGGATACCGGCACCCATAAAGGGGTCATCTATCGGTCGGGAAGCAGGGGGTCACCGGATCAAAACCAAACGCGGTTCAGCATCCGGACAACTCTGCACATCTACAATTGAGTAAACCCACATATCAATAAAGAATAATCTCTCTTACCTTTGCGGCCATCTGCCATGGTAATGAAGCAGCAATGATTGTATTTTAATAATAGTGTATGGCGACAGGGGATCCCCTGAGCTGAACCGCATTGATTCTGGCTCAGGGGCACTCCCTGCATCATGAGTTACAGGTCCCCGTATGTGGCATAGGTGCCATTTCGCGCCATCATTTATAGCATCCCATACGCACGTGCCCGCATAAGAGTGGTGGCGACATGGCACCGATGCCCATACCGGCCTGTAATCGGGAAGCAAGGGGTCCCTGAGCCAGGAGAAGTCAATGCGGTTCAGCTCAGGAGCCCCCCTGCCCCAGCACAATATTATTATAATATATTAATGCATGCTTTCATTACCATAAGCGGATTACCGCTAAGGCACATGAAGGGGTTAAGGCATAATAGCATGTTTATTGGGGAGAATTGCCCCAATAAACATTGCATAAACAACATACAACCCTTTGTGCCCCAACAAACCCCATCTACCCCCCATTACATATATTACATTATGGATCGCAAATCAATGAATACTATAGGCCAAACGGTGGCCCGCGGGTGTTCCCCGCAGCCTGCAGTACCACTTCTGTGCCCCCCCAACCCCCAAAAATTAAACAACACATAAATACTTTCAATAAATACACACCCCCTAACACATACAGCATAATAATATCCACATATGGATAATAGTGAATTTGCTAATTTAAAATACATAAAGCACAATAAATACAATAATATGTATAGAACTACACCATGTCCGGCTGGCACGATGAAGGCCATCCTCATCTCATCACCATCCATGCCTACTCCGATGCTACAAAACATAAACAAAAAAACAAAGCCAATGTAAAGTCCCCTAACCCCTTAATCACCTTAGCGGTCATTACCGCTATAGCCATTAAGGCGTTAACCCACTCTCTCACCCACCACTCGGGAGGCCCTACCCACCCCCACCCACAACCCGGTGGAGGCCTACCCACATGCCCTGGGGACAATCCCCCCTTCCCCCCCCACCCCAAGTACCCACAATAAAAACAATACACAGCCTCACAATAACCATCATTATATATATTAAATCCATAACCCCCCCCCCCTGTGTCCCCCACTATAATGATTTATTATTTACATACAGGGTTAACACCCGAGGCCCACGGGGTCCACCCGGTGGCCCTGACGGGTGTCCGTAAGCCTCACAGTAGCCCAGTACAAGGTTTCAAACAGGGTCTGGAGGCCTACGGGTGGTCTCCGCCAGGTGCCGTGGTCCACAAGTGGTCTCTCGTGGGTCACCATGGGCCCAGTGGGGTCTCCAGCGGTATAGCCCTACAGGTTTGGTCTGGGGCCTGGGTCAGACCCACAGGTATCTAAGTGGCCTCGGGTGGTTCCCAAAGGGGTCGGGGGCCCTCGGGTTCCCCTACGTGTCCGCGGTGGCCACCCGATGTGGGGCCACAGGTCTCCTCGCAGGTGTCCCCCGTGAGTCCGCAGCCTTGTATACCCGTGAGAAGTCGAGGAGACCTCAGTGGTCCCAGAGGTCCCTGCAGACCTAAGGAAACAACCCTGTATTATAAAAATAAACCTGTCCCATAATTAAATACATCAACCCCCCCCTCCAAACACATACAGTACATAATGTGCAAAATAACTATTATCCAGATATGGATAATAGATTATTTGGCCATTATTAAACACATTAACTAGCATATAAAATAAAAATAAAGTTTTACTAACCTCATCAATATGAAGCCCCTTCGCCGCAAATTCACCTGTGTCTCCTTGCCAACAAAATACATAGCAAAGCATTGCAATTACATTCTGATACAATTAACCCCTTAATCACCTTATCGGATAATAACCGCAAAGGTAATTAAGGGGTTTAAGCTCCTGGCCCGATATCCACCCTTCATCCATTCATTTGTACAGTGGCTTCATCATTCAACTATATAATATATATTTTTATATATCTTAGATATAATATATATATATATAATACACACACACCACACACATACACACACACACACACACACACACACACACACACACACACACACACACACACACACACACACACACACAACACACGCACAGCACACGGCACACATTTGCAAGTAAATAGTTTTGGTGCTTATCCCATAAAGCAATAACAAGACCATACGATACCGGTTGCAACACAACAATCAAGGGGACAGTCGCAGGTAAGTAAATCAAAAATTTTCTTATATTTGATAGAAGACACAAAAACCGCTGTTTCGGTCCCCCAGTGAGTTTTTGTGTCTTCTATCAAATAATAGAGAGTGTATGATTCCTTACCTGCGTGCTGTCCCTTGATGTCGTGCAACCGGTATCGTATGGTCTATAATATACATTTATACACATGATTAACCAAATACAAAGAAATGTTTAGGGTTAACAAAACATGCACAAATAAAAATACACACTTCCCATATCAATACATCACCTTGCATTGAAAAATTACAATATTATAGCCACATTAAAACAAAATCCTATTTCCTAATAAAATCATTCTCATTTTCCAATCAATTCATCAAATGCCAATCAAAACATTGAATTTACATTGTATACATGATGCATACAATCTGTGCCACCATGTACACTCTGCCAATCAATGTTAAAAATTAAAATATTCCAAACAAAATACAATGAAATCCCAACATATACTATTTAAACCAAGCAAGGCAACAGAAATAAAATACATTAATTAATCAATCCCCCAAAATTAAATAGCAATTCAATTCAATTACCAATTACTATTTAAATCGTTAAAACAAACCATTCTCCAAAAGTTACCATCTGAAATAATAAGTACCAAAATAATCACTTAAAAAAGAATTCTCACCCTGACCTAAAGTACAGCATACACCACCAAAAAAATACATATATCTAAATAAATACATTACACACACATAAAAGCATAGCAGCATAGCAAAATAATTTATATACTGCAAAACAAGCATTCCAACAAATCATTTCTTACCCTGTATGTAATATATCGTCTAGAGCAATACATACATACAGTGGCAAGAAATGATCTTAAAAAAAAACTATCACATGTTTAAAAAAAAAAAAACTCCACAGTTAAAAAAAAAAAACATGTACAAGTTAAAAAAAAACTCATTTCTTTGTTGACTTACCATTACTTACCCACTCACCGGCTCTCCATTATGCTTACTCTCGAACACAATCCACGCACAGAACCCAAAAATAAATAAAAAAACTAAAATATAAACCATAAAATAAACAAAGTTATCTTTAATTTTTAATCCATTCCGTCACCGTCTTCATCTGTGTTCTTCCGTCTTCCTTCTGGGGCTCTTCTGGGGCTCTTCTGGGGCTCTTCTTACCGCTTCTGCCAAGCCCTTTTAGTCTTCTTGTTCTAGGAGGTCCATCCTCCTCGCGTCTGGCTATAAAATGAGATGACATAGGCTTTATAGGCCTATGATGTCACTTCGTCATATGGTTCCCACGCGCCCTGATTGGGCCGTAAAAAACATTGATTTTGGGGAAAAAATTATCATTTTGATGACGTCATTTAAAGCAATGACGCCAGTCAATCAAGGGCTGAGCTCATTTTGCTTTAAGTACGTCATCAAAAGAAAGATGGCTGCCCTCAACCTCTGGTAAGGTAGCCAATCAGAGCGTGGGAACGAAATCCCCTCTGATTGGCTGAAGTACCCATGTGACAGGCTTTGGATGACGTCAATCTGTTTTCCATAAAGCCTCTGTCACATTGAATACTAGAGCCAATCAGATTTGGGATTTAAACCTTGTTATTGGATTTACACATGGATCAGGGGCGTTTTCCTGTTTTTTTTTCCTATAGATTATTGCTGGGAGTTGTTGACCCAGGAAGAAGCAGCCCGACGTTCCATATCCCACAAGGTTTACCCATCATTGGGGTGAAAGAACTTTTTTGCAAATTTTTATTTTTTATGGTTTTAATATTTTTTGTTTTATTGCGTATTTTTGCATATTTTTATTGTTTCAACACATTTTTACCTCACACTTATATATATTCACCATCAGAGTCCTACACCACAATATCCTGTATAATATACTAATACAGTTCATCTGTATTGACTATTTTGGTGATTGTTTGTTACTATCTGGTTCTGCTGTGTGCTGGTTACTATATAGGCGCTGTCTAATTATATGAATTCAATATATATATCATTACTATATATAGAACTGTAAAATATTACTGTATGTTCATTTGCATGTCTTAGACATCTGCAACCCTGTCTTTCCCCATAATCGCCCAGCATACACGCTTCCACTGCAGCAAGGGATTCTGGGAATGACATGCAATGAGCACTCAGTCCACCTTTTGTCTCAAGCTCGTATTACACAAGCAGATCCTCAAGCCAATGCATGCTGTTTTAAAACACAGCTTTTAGACAGAGGACTGGGATGAGATGCAAAGCCTTAAAAACCAACCTCACAGACATGTTGCAGACCTGTCTAAGACATCAAATGAACATACAGTAATATTTACAGTGCTTTATGCTTTAATGTGGAGGGTTTTTTTCACTTTTGTACCCACCATAACCTTAATAATTGTGGTGATTATATATAGTATATAATATATAGATATATATATATTTATATATAATATAAATAGTTCCTTACCAGGCAGACCTCGAATACCAGGACACCACAGCAAAGAAAGACACCAGCACCAAGATAATCCTGTGTCAAAGTGTATTAACGGAAACATGGCACAATCACCCGATGGGTGGTTGTCTCTTCGTTTTTGTGGTGTCCTGGTTTCGAGGTCTGTCCGGTAAGGAACTATTTATCTACACATACCTATGGGACAAGCCACCGCATTTTAAGATTATATGTAGTGCCATCTGACAATTGTGCCATATATATAAATAGCAACTGTAAATTTCCTGATATTCATTTGCATGTCTTAGACCTTGATGGGTATATCAGTGTGAGGTTGTTGCTGGCATTTGTTCAAATGAAATAAGAGTCATAATCACCACACTTATAAGGTTATGGTGGCTAAAAAAAGTGACTAAAACCCCCACAGTAAAGCATAAAGCAACTGTAAATTCCTGATATTAATTTGCATGTCTTAGAAGCGTCTGCAACCCTGTCTTTCACCATTATCACCCGACACACAGCACTCTCACTGCCAACAAGGGATTCTGGGAAATGACATGCAAATGAGCACCAGTGTCACCTTTTATCTCATGCTCACATTACATGGAGCAACCCTTAGCCAATGCAATGCTGCTTTAAACACAGCTTTTAAGCACAGGTGTCTTGGGAGATGCAAAGCGCCTAAAACCCACATCACAGACATGTTTACAACCTTGATTGGTATCATCAGTGTGAGTTGGTTTGCTGGCATTGGTTCAAATGAGATAAGAGTCGGTAATCACCACACTTATTAAGGTTGGCACTGTGTGCTAATTTGCATCATTTCCCAGAATCCCCTTGCTGCAGTGGAAGTGCTGTGTGGCTGGGTGATAATGTGAAAGACAGGGTTGCAGACTGTCTAAGACTGCAAATGAATATACGGAATATTTACAGTGCTTTATGCTTTACTGTGGAGGGTTTTAGTCACTTTTTTTTACCCACCATAACGTTAATATATATATATATATATATATATCAAAAAATAAATAGATGATACCGTTCTGTGGCTAACGAAATGTTGCTTATTTGTGCGAGCTTTCGAGATACCTGATCCTCTTTTTCCGGCGATGTTAACATGAATGAAGCACAAAGGGTATACTTGAAAACAGTGTCTCTTGGAATGCTATCTGTTCTTGTCCTTCCCCGGTGGAGATAACACCAAGAGAGCACTGTTTTAATTTTCCCTTTGCTGCTTCTTCTTAACTAGCCGGAAGAAGAGATCAGTGTACTCGAAAGCCCTGTGCACAAAAAAAAGCATTTTGTTACCGCAAGTACGGATCATCCTATTATTTTTTGATTACATTGAGCTCGGCTAACACGGTCACTGACCTCTATTATACTATCTATACTCTTATAT
>WSYH01000336.1:51117-151010 GCA_036426205.1 Ascaphus truei
ATATATATATATATATATATATATATATATATATATATATGTATGTATGTATGTATGTATGTATGTATGTATGTATGTATGTATGTATGTATGTATGTATATATATATATATATATATATTCAGTGTTCGACAAATAGTTATAACCACACGTCCGTGGCGAGTGGATTTACGCCGCTGGCGAGCCATGCTGCGGCTCTATGAACTCCCCTGCTCACGCCAATTTTTTTTTTTTAAATAAGTAAATAATCACCCTCCCTGATTGGTGTGACGCAGGGAAGAGGGCTGGCTGGCAACTCTAGGTAAGCCCCAACCCCCCCTTTCCCCGATCCCGGTTGCTGTCCAGGGCGGGAGGTAGGCTGGGGGTGTCCCGCGGCTGCTGCCCAAGCGCTTCCCCTCTGTCCCATGTTCCTTTGGCACACGCGCATGTAATAGGAGCAGGGAAGCAGGCTGGCAGCTCTAACTCCCGTCGCCATGGCTGCAACCTGCGCCTGCGCATGCGCACGGGGGGGGGGGGGGGGGGCGGGAGTGTTTTGGCAAAGTTCCCCGTCCGGCCACATTTCTCATGGGGAGGTTGGTGTGGCCGTACAGCTGTCCTCCACTGGCCCCGATACCCCCGCACTGCCCGACCTCCCACCTGGCTACCCGACCCCCGAGCATGTCTGCTCGACCTCCCGCCTGCCTCTCTGGTTGCCCGACCCCCCCGATTGGCTGTCCGAACCCCCCGTCTGGCTGCCGACACCCTGCCTGGCTGCCGTCACCCCACCTGGCAGCCCAACCCCCCCGTCTTGCTGCCCGACCACCCCGCCTGGCTGCCTGACCCCCAGGTCTGGCTGCGCGACCCTCAGCCCGCAGCTGGCATGTGGAGGAAAAGGCCTGGATGAACATGTGGGCCACCTCCCTTCCAATGAATACCCACCCAGTGTGTGTGTCTGTGAGTGTGTGTGTCTGTGAGTGTGTGTCTGTTAGTGTGTGTGTGTGTGTGAGTGTGTGTGTGTGTGTGTGTGTCTGTGAGTGTGTGTGTGTCTGTTAATGTGTGTGTGTCTGTGAGAGTGTGTGTGTCACCCTCTCCCTGTGTCACCCACTCCTTGTGTCATCCTCTCCCTGTGTCACCCTTTCCCTGTGTCACCCTTTCCCTGTGTCACACTCTCCCACTCCCTGTGTCGCCCTATACTTTTCCCTGTGTCGCCCTCTCCCTGTGTCGCCCTCTCCCTGTGTCACCCTCGCCCTGTGTCACCATCGCCCTGTGTCGCCCTTGCCCTTACCCTCTCTCTCTCTCACCCTTTCGCCCTCACTCTTGCTCTCTCTCACCCTGTCGCCCTCACCCTCTCTCTCTCACCCTGTCACCCTCACCCTCTCTCTCACCCTGTCACCCTCTCTCTCTCTCTCTCTCTCTCTCTCTCTCTCTCTCTCCAGATGGTAAGGTCACACAAACAGGTGCAGAGGAGAGAGAGCCTGCCAGGAGTGAGACGAGGATCGGTCCTACAGGGTGAGCAGAGATAGAGCAAGAGAGGGTGAGGTGACCAGGGTGAGATACGAGGGTGATGGTGAACAGGTGGAGAGAGAGCGGTGAGGGTGACAAGATGGTGAGAGAGAGAGAGTGAGATATAGTAGAGAGAGAGAAGATGAGAGAGAAAAGGGTGAGGGCAACATGTTGAGCAGAGAGGAGAGCAGTAGAGAGATAGAGAAGAGGGCGCCAAGCTGTGAGAGAGAGAATGCGGGTGACCGGCGAGATATCACGAGAGAGAGAGAGAGAGACGCGAAGAGACGAGATATCTAGAAGAGAGATATAAGAGAGGAAGAGATAGAGGACGAGAGTGTTACCAAGTGTGAAGAGAGAGGGTGAAGGGTGAAGTCGGTGAGATATAGTCTAGCTGGTTAGAGGGGGTCGGTACAAGGTGAGAGAGAGCAAGAGTGATGTCCGAACAAGGCGTGTTAGAATATATAGAGGGATACGGGCCAGGTGCCACCCCAGGGACGATGCGGCGCGTGACAACGGGCTGAAGTGCTGACAACAGCGGAGAGGGCGACACAGAGAGCTGCGAACACACGGAAAAGTATCACTGGCGACCAAACAGGGAGTGGGCAAAGTGTGACACCAGGCGAAAGTGGATGACCCAGGAAACGGTTTACAACACCATGGGAAGGTATGAACCACAACTGAATTGGAGTGCACACAGGGAGAGGGTGAACACACACTCTCACACGAACACACCCAACACATTAAACAGACACACACCCACCTCACAACACACACACACCACACCCAACACTCACACACACAACACACACTCAACATACAACACACTCACATACACACCACACTCACAGAAACACCACACCACACCCACTGGGTCGGGTATCATTTGTAAGGCGAGGTGGCCCACCATTCATCCAGGCCTTTTTTCCTCCACATGCATCTGCGGGCTGAGGGTCGCGCAGCCCAGACTGGGGGTCCAGGCAGCAGGCAGGTGGTCGGCGCAGCTCAAGCGGCGGGGTTGGGCCTGCCAGGTGCGGTGACGTCAAGCCCAAGCATTGTCGCTCAGCCAGAGGTGGTTCTGCAACAGCCAATCGGGGGGCTTCGGCCGCACCAGAAGGCAGGCGGGAGGGTCCACGCAGACATGCTGCGTGGTGTCGGGTAGCCCAGGCTGGAGGTCCGTGCCCAGACTGCCGTGGTATCGGGCCATGAGGACGCTGTAACGGGCACACACCAAACCCCCCATGATAACTGTGCGCCGCACAAGACGGGTAACTTTGCCAAACACTCACCGCCCCCCCCCCCCCCCACAGTGCGCATAGCTCATACAGCGCTGTTGGCCAGCCATGGCGACGAGGAGTCTTTTAGAGCTGCCAGCCTGCTCCCCTGCTCCTATTACCTCCGCGTTGTGGCCCAACAAGGAACATGGTACAGAGGGCGAAGCTCTATGGGCACAATCCGCGGGACACCCCCAGCTACCTCCCGCCCTGCACGCAACCGGGATCGGCGGAAAGCGGTGGGTTGGGGTCTTACCTAGAGGTGCCACCATCCATCTTCTTCCCCTGCGTCCAAACCACACCAATCAGGGAGAGGTGAGTATCTTACTTATTTACAAAAAAAAAACTTGGCGTGAGCAGGTCTGATTCATCAGCACATCCCGCCGCAAATGGAATCGCCAAGCTCCGCGCGGTACATCCACTCCTCCCACCAAGCCACGGCCAGACCCGGTGGTTACTAACTATTGTACGACACACCTGAATAATATTATATATAAATATCTACACATACCCTAACATACAATACATCACTACTACATACATACCTACATAACATACATACCAAACATACATATATATATAATAATACTACTACTATACTAACTACCGATATCCCCTCTATATATACTATAATCATTATACATAATACTAGAGAGTTACTCCCACCCAAAGTGTAGCCGAGCTTCAATACTCAAAAGAAATAGATGATACCGTATCTGTGTGGCTACAAAATGCTTTTATTGTGCAAGCTTTCCGATATACACCATTGATCTCCTTCTTCCGGCTACTGTTACCCATGACGCTGAAGCAATCACAGGGAATCCTTAAAAACAGTGTCTCTTGTCGATGTTATCTCCCCCGGGTGGAAGACAAGCACAATAGCTTCACCAAGGACACGGATTTCAGTAGTACCAGCCCTTCTGCTTGCTCTCATTCATTGTAACATCGCCGGAAGAAGACATCAGTGTATCCTCCGGAAAGCTCCGCACCAAAATTAAAGTCATTTTCGTTAGCACACCATAACGATATCAATCTATTTTATTTTTTGACTTATATATATCTATCCCTATATATATTAACTTATAGCTGGGTAACAAAAAGTGGACTAAAACCCTCCACAGTAAACCGCATAAAGCAACTGCTAAATCTTCCGTAACTTCATTTGCATGTCTTTAGACAGGTCCTGCAACCCTCGTCGTTCACCAGTCATCACCCAGCCACACAGCACTTCCACTGCAGGCAAGGGATTCTGGGAAATAGACCACCCACACCCACAACCCTCCCCCCCGCCCCGAGCGGTCAACCAACGCCCCCCACCCGCCCACCAATCACCCCCGAGACCACGATCCCCAAAACCCCCAACCCGCACAGAGATGCTACATCGAGGATCCAAATTACGCAGCACAATAACATCCTCCACCCCTTAATACAGTGTGGGTGATCACCGACTCTTATCTCATTGCGTCGAACAAATGCCAGCAAGCCACCTCACAAACACGAGATACCAAGCACAGGTTGAAACAAAAACAACAATGCTCTTTAGTGGGTTTTACTGCTTGCATCATCCCAAGACCACTTCTTGCTTAAAGCTGTGTCTTTAGCAGCGCAGCAGTGGCTAATGGTGCCTCATGCTAATGTTTCTTGAGCATAGAATCAAATGTGACAACTGTGTGCTCAGATTGCATGTCATCTTCCCAGAAATCCCCATTTTTATACACACACCCGGCCCGCTCGATACACTGTTCCAGGAAACCCCAAGCGCCGCACCCCCCACACAAGCTGCGAAGCCCCTAACTTCCCCACCACCCCCCCCCCCACCCCAACACACTCCCGCCGAAGCTGGCCGGGCAGTTTAGGCGGTGTTCGCCTCCCCACCTCCCAAACGGACAAAAGCGGCCGCTCCTATCACCGATCTCAACGGATACATTCCACATGCCAAGCACCCATGCAACCCAACCAACGGCCCACCGGCAGACTTTAGCGGAACTGGCCTCACTCTGCACCCACAACAGCTGGCAGCATCCGCCAGAGCTCATTCCGAGCACTCATCTCCGCACACCCGCGCAGTCACGTCCCAAGTAACAAAAGGCCGCAACTCACCGAGAGTGTAGCCACCATTCGCCGTCGTCATCCGGAGGTGCGGAGTCACCACACCCGCCCCCTCTTTTGGTGTGGCAGTGGCGAAGTGGCTGTTCTGCTGGGTTATAATTGTGTGACAGACATGGTTGTCAGAACCTGTCTAAGACATGCACAAATTACTATCCAGTAATCCTCTTAAACCGTGCTTTTGATGCTTTACTGTGGAGGTTTTAGTCACTTTTTCTTTCCACCATAACCTTAAATAAGTGTGGTGATTACTCGACATCTTAATTTCACTTGAACAATGCACAGCAAACCAACCCCATCACACTGACCTGATCCCCATCCCAAAGGCCTCCTAAGACCATAGCAACATCGAACTTACCACCGCGAAGACTTTCTACCAGTTTCTGCTATTTTCATACTATCGGCACAATTGTCAGATGGCACGACACATACGAATCATTAAAACTACAGGCTGCTATGCTCCCATAGTTAAGTGTACATAAAATAGTTCCTTCCCCCGGACGAACCTCGATACCCATGACACACAACCCCAACACACAAGAAGCACTAATACGCACCATCTGGTGATTGTGCCATGTCTTCCTTTAATACACTTTTGACCAACAACATGATCTATCCTATGAGTGCTGTCCTCTTCTTTTGCTGTGTGTCCCTGGTATTCGCCAGGCTCTGCCGGGTAAAGCGACACCTATTTCTACTATATCACTATCACATCAATATAATATATTTATATATATATATCTATATATATATCACACCGCACAAAACTTACTTTCAAAGGTCTATCGGTGGGTCAAACACAAAAGTGCAAAAACCCCTCCACATTAAAGCATAAGCAACTGTAAAATATTACTGTATGTTCATTGCATGTCTTATACAGGTCTGCAACATGTCTTGAGGTTGGTTATAAAGGCTTTTGCATCTCATCCCTCCTCTTCTGAACAGCTGTGGTTTAAAACAGCTGCATTGCTGTGATCTGCTTGGGTAATACGAGCTTGAGACAAAAGGTGGCCTGATTGCTCATTTTGCATGTCATTTTCCCATAATCCATTGCTTCAAAGTGGAATCGCTGTATGCTGGCGTGAAATTAATGGGGAAAGACAGGGTGCAGGATGTCTAAGACAACAAATGAACATCCGGGTTAAAAAAATATTTACAGGTTCTAGTATATCTATACAAAAGCTGATATAATATCTTGAACACAGAAAACTTGATAACACCCCCCACCCAACCCGTAATATATTGAATCATCATAATAGACAGCGCCTATTATAGTAAACCACCACACAGCAGACTCCCAGTAACAAACAAATCACCAAAATAGTCAATACAGATGAACTGTATTATTACTATATACAGGATAATTGTGGTGTATGACTCTGAGGTGAATATATATCATGGTGAGTAAACAGTGTGAACAAATAAAATATGCAAAAATACGAATAAAAAATATATAAACCAATAAAAAAATAAAAATTTGCAAAAAATGTTCTTCATCACACCCAATGAGTGGGTAAACCTTGTAGGGATATTGGAACGTCCGGGCTGCTGCTTCCTTGGGTCAACAACCTCCCAGCAATATCTATAAGGGAAAAAACAGGAAAAGCGCGCCTGATCCATGTGTAAACCCCATAACAAGGTGTTTAAATCCACAATCGTGATTGGCTCTAGTATTCACTGTGAACAGAGGCTTTAGGAAAACAGATGTGCGTCATCCAAAGCCGTCCCATGGTACTTCAGCCAATCAGGATGGATTTCGTTCCACGCTCTGATTGGCTACCTACCATGTGAGGCAGCCATCTTTCTTTGGATGACGCATCTTAAAGCAAAATGAGCTCAGCCATTCTGATTGACTGGCGTCATTGTCTTTAAATGACGTCATCAAAATGATAATTTTTTCCCTCCAAAATCAATTGTTTTTTACGGCCCAATCAGGCCGTGGGAACCATATGACGAAAATTGTGACATCATAGGCCTATAACAGCCTATGTCATCTCTCATTTTTAAGCCAGACGCCAGGAGGATGGACCTCCTAGAACAAGAAGACTAAAAGGGCTTGGCAGAAACGTAAGAAGAGCCCAGAAGAGCCCCAGAAGAGCCCCAGAAGAAGACTGAAAGAACACAGATGAAGACGGTGACGGAATGGATTAAAAATTATATAACTTTGTTTTTTATTTATGGTTTATTATTTTATTTGTTTTTTATTTTAGGGTTCCTGTGCGTGGATGGTTCGAGAGTAAGCATACATCGGACCGGTGAAGTGGGTCAGTAATGGTAAGTCAACAAAGAAATGTATTTTTTTAACTTGTACATGTTTTTTTTTTTTAACATGGATAGTTGTTTTTTTTTTAACATGTGATGTTTTTTTTAAAGATCATTTCTTGCCACTGTATGTATGTATTCGCTAGTATCGTATATACATACAGGGTAAGAAAGAATTTTGTGGATAATGCTATGTTTTTGCAGTATATAAAATTATTTGGCTGCTGTGCTATGCTTTTATGTGGTGTAAGTAATTTTTATTTATTATGTTTTTTTGGTGGTTAAATGCTGTATTTAGGTTCGGGTGAACCTTTCTTTTTATGGGATTATTTTTGGTCTTATATTTTTCAGATGGTACTTTTGGAATGGTTTTGTTTAAAACACGATTAAATAGTTAATTGTGTAATTGAATTGAATGCTATTTTAATTTTTGGGGATTTGATTAATTAATAGTATTTTTTATTTCTGTTGCCTTGCTTGTTTAAAATAGTATACTTGTTGGATTTCATTGTATTTTGTTGGAGAATATTTTATTTTAAACATTGATTGGCAGAGTGTACATGGTGCACAATTGTATGCATCATGTATACAATGTAAATCAATGTTTTGATTGGCATTTGATGATATTGATTGGAAAATGAGAATGATTTTATTAGGAAATAGGATTTTGTTTTAATGTGGCTATAATATTGTAATTTTCATATGCAAAGGTGATGTATTGATATGGAGAAGTGGTATTTTTATTTGTGCATGTTTTTGTTAACCCTTAAACATTTTCTTGTATATTGGTTAATCATGGTATAAATATGTATATTATATAGACCATACGTACCGGTTGCAACACGACATCAAGGGACAGCACGCAGGTAAGGAATCATACACTCTCTATATTTGGATAGAAGAACACAAAAACTCACTGGGGGACCGAAACGTCGGTTTTTTGTGTCTTCTATCAAATATAGAAAATTTTTGATTTACTTACCTGCGTACTGTCCCTTGATGTTGTGTTGCAACCGGTATCGTATGGTCTGTTATGCTTTTATGGGATAGCACCAAAACTTATTAAACTTGCAAATGGTGTGCCGGCTGTGCATGTGCGTGTGTGTGTGTGTGTGTGTGTGTGTGTGTGTGTGTGTGTGTGTGTGTGTGTGTGTGTGTGTGTGGTTGTGTGTGTGTATGTGTGTGGTGTTGTGTTATATATATCTATTATACTATATTAGATATATACAAAATATATATATATTAGTTGAATGATGAAGCCACTGTACAATGAATGGAGAAGGTGGATATCGGGCCAGGATGGCTTAAACCCCTTAATTACCTTTGCGGTTATTATCCGATAAGGTGATTAAGGGGTTAATTGAAATCAGAATTGTAATTGCAATGCATTGGCTATGTATTTTGTTGGCAACGAGGACACACGGGGAATTGCTGGCGAAGGGGCTTCATATTGATGAGGTTAGTAAAACTTTATTTATTTTATTATGCTAGTTAATGTGTTTAATAATGGCCAAATACTCTATTGATCCATATCTGGATAATAGTTATTTTGCACATATTGTACTGTATGTGTTGGAGGGGGGGTTGATGTATTTAATTTATTTGGGACAGGTTTATTGTTTTTTACATAAGGGTTGTTTCTCCTTAGTCTAGTCTGCAGGACCTCTGGAGACCACCTGAGGTCTCCTCAGACTTCTCTCACGGGTACAAATGGTGCGGACTCACGGGGGAACCTGCGAGGAGAACTGTGGCCCCACATCTGTGGTGGCACGCGAACGTAGGGAGAACAACCCAGGGCCCCCAGACCCCCTTTGGGACCCACCCGAGGCCACTTAGATTACCTGTGGGTCTGACCCAGGCCCCCCAGACCACCTGTAAGGCTTACCTGGAGACCCCACTGTGGCCCATGGTGACCCACGGGAGACCACCTTGTGGACCCGGCCCTGGCGAGACCCCGTAGGCCTCCAGACCCTGTTTGAAAACCTTGTCACTGGGCTACTGTGAGGCTTACGGACACCCCGTCAGTGGGCACCGGGCGGACTCCCGTGGGCCCTCGGTTTTAACCCCTGTATGTAAAATATAAATCATTTATTATGGGGGACACAGGGGGGGGGGTTATGTTATTTAATATATAATGATGTTATTGTGAGGCTGTGTATTGGTTTTTTTTATTGTGGGTACTACTTGGGGGTGGGGGGGAAGGGGGGTTGTCCCCAAGGGCCACTGTGGGGTAGGCCTCCCACCTCGGGTTGTGGGTGAGGGTGGTAGGCCTCCCGAGTGGGGGTGAGGGTGGGTACCCCCTTAATGACTATAGCGGTTAATGACCGCTAAGGTGATTAAGGGGTTAGGGACTTTACATTGCTTTTTTGTTATTTTTGTTTTATGTTTTGTAGCATCGGAGTAGGCATGGATGTTGATGAAGATAGGATGGCCTTATCGGCCAGCCGGACATGGTGAGTTCTAATACATATTTATTGTATTTAATTGTCTTTATATTTATTTTGTATAAATAGCAAATTCACACTATTACATATGTGGATATTATTATGCTGTATGTGTTAGGGGTGTGTATTTATTGAAGAAGTATTTATTGTGTTTGAATTTTTGGGGGGGGCACAGAATTGGTCTTGAGAGAGGGGTGAATGGTGTTTTATTTCAAGGTGACAGGGTTGAAGAGGAGAGAGAAGGCTGAGAGATGAGAGAAGAGAAGAGAGAGCAATTGAGACCTTTCACGTTTTAGACCCGAGTACTCTCTCTCTCTCTCTCTCTCTCTCTCACCCTGTCACCCTCACCCTCTCTCTCACCCTGTCACCCTCACCCTCTCTCTCTCTCCCTGTCGCCCTCACCCTCTCTCCCCCTGTCGCCCTCACCCTCTCTCTCTCCCTGTCGTGCTCTCTCATTCTCTCTCTCTCTCTGTGTATCTCTCTCTCTGTGTGTCTCTCTCTGTGTGTATATCTGTGTATGTCTCCCTGTGTGTGTCTCTCTTTGTGTGTCTCTGTGTGTGTCTCTCTCTGTGTGTCTCTCTCTCTGTGTCTAGCTCTGTGTGTCTGTGTGTCTCTCTCTGTTTGTCTGTGTGTCTGTCTCTGTGTGTCTGTCTCTGTCTCTCACCCACACTCTGTCTGTCTCTGTCTCTATCTCACCCACACTCTCTCTGTCTGTCCAAAAGTCTAAAATAAAATAATTATGGTAGATTTTTTGTTGGACCTTTTACAATTTATTTTGACCCATAATTATATTCTTTTCAAATGTCAATTTTATTTACAGATCAGGGGAACGGCGATGGGTGCAACTTGTGCACCCTCCTATGCCAACCTATTTTAGGCTTTTGGGAAAGGGAGGTGGTCTTTCAGGATGATATTGACTCTGGGGCACTGCATGTGATTCTTTGGTTGAGGTTCATCGATGACATCCTCATCTTCTGGGATGGATTACCGTGGGATTTGGGGGTGTTCATTGATGGCCTCAACCAGAATCAACGTAATATTAAGCTCACGTCTGTCTCCAGTCAGACATCAGTGGAATTTCTGGATCTCAAGATCTCTCTCAGTTGTGAAGGTTACATCGAGACTGATATTTTTCGTAAAAAGACTGCTACTAATTTCATTCTACATGCTAGTAGTGGTCATCCGTCTCACCAGATCAAGGGTATGAGACTCAGGCGAAATTGCTCTACAAAAGCAATTTACACATGCAGGGCCAATGAAATGATTTGAAAAATTTTACAACGAGGATACAGCAGGACATCTATAAAACGAGCTAGGAGAATCAGTGGGGCTAGATCTCGATCCTCTCTTCTGTTTGCAGGGAAGGACAGCCAAGCGGAACAAGAGAGGAAAATCAGATTCTTCGCTACATATGACAAAAACTGGCAGAACTATCATACTGCACCGACACACTTTATTCGAGCAAATACCCAGTATGTACCTGGCAGATACCTGGAATGCGCCGCTCCTCACCTCTGACAAGCCCCGTTGCGTTTGCCTTCCCAGCCTGGGTTCATGCCTGGCTGACGGGCGGCTGATCTGTTAAATGATAATGATTAGGATTTAATAGGCTGCAATGCTTCGCGTGTCTACCAGATGGCATAAATTCATGAATTGTAATGCAGTATATATATATATACTGTGCAGTATTGCAGCCAGCGGGAATAAAATGCTTCAATCCCTGCTGGAAAATACCTCAATGCACTCGGGCAGAAAACAGTCACAAACCTCAATACACCCGGGTATATCCGAATTCGTGGGACTAGCCGAGCTCGAATAAAGTGTGTCGCCAGTGTAGGACAATCCAGAAACATTGGCATCTTTTACGGTCAGATGCTGACTTATGCCAAGTCCTGGGATCATCAGTTGACTTGGTAAGCCGCAGAGCTCCGAACCTGAGAGACAAATTGGTTCGGAGCCATTACAGTGCAGAGGGGGCTACCCACTTTCTCTCCAAAAAAATTATACCAGGATTTCTGGCCTGTAGAACTTGTTCTGCGTGCAATATATGAGCAACACCGCTACCTTTTTAAATTCACAGAGATCAAGGACATTTAATATCAAGTACCTCTTAATTGTAAGAGTAAGGCCGTCATATATTATCTATTGTGCCCATGCTTTAAAATTTACATTGGCATGGCGATGCGGGAACTTCGTTTCCACGTCCTCGAACACATTAGAAATATTAAAAATGCAGACATTGACCACAGTAAGGGCAAAAAATTGACCACAGTGGCGAGACATTTCAGGAGATTTCATTACTCCAACTTTACTCTCCTTAAAGTGTTTTTATTTGACTATATATCATTGGGTATGCGGGGAGAGATATGGAGAAGCTCCTACTACAGAGAGAGTGCCGGTGGATTTTTACACTTGGCACTCTTCTTCCGCATGGCCTTAATGAATACACTGGCTATGCTATGTTTCTGTAGTGGGAGGGTTTCTATGTTTCCCCCTTTAGCATTCCATTATGTGGGAATTTAATATTTCACATTGAATTGTTTAAATTTTCTTTAATGAATTGCTTTAATTTTGCTTATTTCCTTTTATGTTATTTTTGTAATACAGGTATACCCCGCTTTAAGTACACTCACTTTAAGTACACTCGCGAGTAAGTACTTATCGCCCAATAGGCAAATGGCAGTTCACGCATGCGCCTGTCATCACGTCCTGAACAGCAATACCGGCTCCCTACCTGTACCGAAGCTGTGCACAAGCGGGGAGACTTTAGAGCCTGTTACACATGCGTTATTTACATCAGTTATGCACGTATATGATGATTGCAGTACAGTACATGCATCGATAAGTGGGAAAAGGTAGTGCTTCACTTTAAGTACATTTTCGCTTTACATACATGCTCCGGTCCCATTGCGTACGTTAATGCGGGGTATGCCTGTACTAAATTATCTACTATATATTATTCCTTTACTCATGTTGATATTTAAATTACTTTTTTAATTTTAATAAAGTTTAAGCCACATCACATTATACTAATAGATTATACATAGATATGCTATGTGCACTATTTATATTTAAAATCGATGTTTATAGTTTTTATTACACATTATATAATGATACTAGTCAATAAATTCACACATCTCCTCAAATGTATTCTCACATTTTCACATTATTCATCACAGTTTTCATTATCTTTCAATTCAATGTGTTATTATTCTGCATTTAATTAACTTTCATGCATTATATTTATATTCCCCATATATGGTATATCTGTTTTTTATTAACATCAAATACATTAGTCTCATGGGCCCCTTTGTGTTGCAAGAATCATAAACAGTTCATTCATGAACTTAATTCAGCTCAATAATTTAATCATTAATATTTATTTGTATTATTGTCTGTTTTTGCATTCACTTGTGCGTTAGACTTTCTGCAATATTATATATTGCCTCTCTCCTGTTCCGCATGTACGTGTATGCTAATTCCTTCTCTTCCTCTTCTCCTTTTTGGGTGTAAGACGGAGGGAGAATAAATCATAACTCTCCATGACGTGACGTCAGCTTTGGACAACCATCCCCAGCGCTGTGTAAAGGTTCATGCTGCTACTCCACCGTAGCTGACAGCTATTGTTTGTCCTCTCGCGATACCTGGATAATGGAGGCTGACCAAATTACTTCTCTCCATGATATGATGTCGGCACTGGACAACCATCTCTAACACTGTTCAATGGTCTCGGTGGGTACTCCACCGCAGTCGATATTTACCGTTTGCTCTCGCGCAATATTTTTATGCCTCCGCAATTGTGATTGGCTGAATGGGCCATACTGACCAATTGTGAATCTCGTTGTTGGACCGGAGATACAACTGGGTAACACAGCATACCCTTATTAATTCATTGCTTATCCCCCATTGGATTCTCACTCATCAGCTGCTCTGCTGCTCGCAACGCTATTGGTTTACAATACATGTCAGCGTCCTTTTAAGCCTGATTGGACGCCATTACGTTAAGCCCCCGGACGAAGCAAAGGGGTGCGAAACGTACGTCGGGGCTGTGTGTGTATTCCCCTGGGACCCCCCCAATCTTACATTGGACCTTAGCTGGATACTCCTGTCTGCAATTTTATGCTGCTCCATTCTTTCTCTGAGGACCCTCATACCTTACACAATCTGGTCACTTGCAAGTATACTTCACATGAGGTTTTTCAATTGTGATTTTTTATTCATGTCATTACCTGTCATTTGTGATTGAGTGGTACTTCATTAGTTTATTTATTCAGCATTATACAGGCAGATCATTTCTGTAGTTTTCTAGCATTGGTTCTTACCTTGACCGGCCGGTCTTTAGATTATTGAGCAAGTTTCTATTGTAGGTTTTGCCTTGCCTAGCAATTTATATTACTAATTTATCTGTAACATTGTATTCAGGCTAGATTCCTTGTTTCAAGGGTTCCTAGGGACTGTTTTAAAATGTATTTTCATGTAATCCATATTTTTTTCCTTTGAATAAATCTATTTATCATTTACCATTGCTTGAGTGCTTTTAGTGGAACTCTTTTCTTTCTCTTTTTTATATTAATATTCTTTGTCCCCAGCACCATCATCAGGTTATTATTATTAATAATATATTACGTATTGATTTAAGCAAACAACATTGTGTATTACTTTTCTAGTTAGTGGCAGGCTTTTCTGTGTGTGTTTTCGATATATATATATATATATATAATCTATATCTATATATAGTCTATATCAGTACACCCTACTCCTGACACCATCTATCTCATAGATATATGATTATTATATATTTATAATCTCTATATAATCTCTTCTCTCTCTCGCTCTCCTCTCTCTCTTTCTTGTGGGCTGTTATGTTGTTTCTTGTTTTTCTTTGTGGGTAGTGGGGGTGGGCGAAGTGGGTATTAGCCTCAATGGTGGCTGTTTAGGGCTTGTGTGTGGGTAGTGGGAGGGCTTAACCCCTTCATGACCGTAGCGGTATTAACCGCTAAGGCAATGAAGGGGTTAAGTCCACCCGCAACCCCCCCGCAAGCCCTAAAAAGCCACCAAGGGCGGAATACCCCCTTCACTCACCCCCACTACCCACAATAAACCTGGCACGGCTGGTTACCCCTTCATTGCCTTAGCGGTTAGCCGTTAAGGTAATGAAGTGGGCTTTAAATGCATTTTTCCTGCCTTGGATGCATGCCGTGGGCCTCTGGTGCTGGTATTAATGGGTATCAGCTCTGGAAACCCCCGGCATCAATCCCAGGCAGGAAAAAGGCCTGATTTTTTGTAAGTGTCGACCTTGCCGATGCTTCTCCACCACCGCGGGCCGGATTGACGTAAAAATCTCAATTCTAGAGTGCCGATCATCAGCGAAATGCTGATTGGGGCTACTAGAATTGAGCGCGTTTCAAAAAGTGCCGATAAGTTCAGAAAAGTGTCTTATCGGCACCCAGCTGCCGAAAAGTTTTTTTTGGCAATAAAAAATGCCGAATTTTGGAGCTTATCGGCGCTTATTGAATCAGAGAGGCAATATTGGCGAGAAAACGGCGAAAAACGGCTTTTTGCGCTTACTGCATGAGGCCCTTAGCCGCAAAAAGTGGTACTTAGAATATTTTCAGGGCAGATTTTTCTGAATCCAGTGCTCTGCTATTTACACAAGAGCACTTTTGAAAAGTCTGTCCTCACTTCTGGTGCTCAGAATCTCAAATCTGATTGGCTTAGGGGTTTCTTATAGTATTTTGGAGTTCATTCCCAAAAAACTACAGCCAATCAGCGCTTGGGAACTTTCTTAGTAGCCAATCAGAGCAAAGCCGGTACAGAAAGCCAGGTTAGCGGGGAATCTGAATCTGCCAAGAGACATGCACGAGTTTGCTACCTCCATCCCTTGCAATTCTGATCCCACCCGCTGGGTCAGGCTCCTCCAGGTCTGGTTTAACAAATGACAGCCCGGATGACTGCTATTGATACCAGGACTTGGGTACTTGCGCCTTTCCCTGTTACCCAAATGGCTTTCACACCTCTGGCATCCTCTGGTAGCTTTCATCTCATGACTTACTGGCACCAACTTGGTAGCTCTGGTAGAATTTTCTTTTTGAGAGCATAGGGTTTATATTAGACCATAACTATTTGTGGTTTAATGATATATTTTACCTCCAGAAGTGTGGAACTGCCATGGGTAACAAGTTTGTGCCAAGTTATGCAAAACTTTTCATGGGCATGTGGGAAGAGGACAGGATTTGGTCTTTTGCGGGACTCGGCGTGAACTTGGTCCTACTGCAGAGATTCATAGATGATGTCTTCTTCATATGGAGAGGGACAAGGGAAGTCTTTAAATGTTCATAGAGTATATCAATTATAAGGAACTGAACCTGAGATTTACATGCAACTATAGCATCAAACAAGTTGATTTCTTGGATCTCACTATTTACATTGAGGGTGATCATATTAAGACTAAAACCTTTTAGAAACAAGTAGATAGCAGCAATTATTTTTTGCAATCTAACTGTCACCATCCAAGTTGGATCAGGAACGCACCTTATGGTCAATTTAGGAGAGTCAGGAGAAACTGCACTGAACTTGTGGTTTTTAATGAACAATCTTTATTTCTCCAAGATAGATTTTTGGAAAGGGATTATAATACTGATAATGGTGAAGATGCGATAAACAAAGTGCGGTATATGGATAGGTGTGACCATATGAAAACAAATATTAAGGGAGTTAGATCAGAGAACGATAGTTTCAGTATCGCATTTCTTACTAATTGTCACGAGAGGGGGTGGTTAGCCCGGTAATAAAAGGGTTACCCCCAGCTGGCCACCCCTACCATCGTTTGGGAGGCAAGGAGTTAACTATAAAAATGGTTAAATGTATTTATATTCCCCTGCCTCAGTACAATGTGTATTCCCCTTTGGTTGTAATGTATTTTCATAGTTACATGTGTTTTTACTTCTACCATGGTTGCGCCAAGCACATACACTGGTATCAGGTCGGGAGGGAAAGAGTTAACTGTGTTTGAATGTTTATAGCCCTTTGTTCCCCTTCCCGCCTTATCACCCACCATTTGCCGGCAGTGTCTCATAGGTCGCCATTGGAGCTCCATAGAAGTCAATGGAGATTGCGAGGTTTTTGACCCTATACTTAGGAAGACAGCAGATGGCGCCCGAGAGAATGAGCGGAGCTTCCCCATTGAAATGAATGGCGTAATGCATTTCAATGGGAAATACCTCGAGTCCGCTTTCCAAGAACGAGGTGATACATTATAACCGTGTTGGCTGACTGCAAACCGCTGTATCCGAGTACCGCTATTGTTTCAATGAAAAGAGCTTGATCGCTAAATTGCCGTGGGAACTCGGTCACGGTCAAGTTCAAAACATATTAAAATATGTATCTACGTATCTTTGGTTCTAGGGCAGCTAGCCATGAAATTCTTTCTGCCCCTAGCTCGTGGGGACCACCTCACTCGACCCACAGCCGGGTCCGACTGGCAATGCTCACGGGAAAGGGTCGCGCCCGCCACGAGGGTCGCTGCCATGGACATCAATGGCGGACAAAAGACGCCAGGTTTAAAAAAATGTATAAAACACAAATGTATTATCTCTGGTTCGGTGATAGCTGGGAGGCTGGAATTTGGCCACCAGGTAGTCCTGCCTCCGGCATGGCAATTTCCAGCCCCCTCAGACTAACTGAACGGAGGGTATTTGTATGTTTAATTCACGGTTGCCGCCATTGGCCGCCATGACGGAAAACATGGCAGAGTGAAATGCACTGATTTCCCATTGACTCCAATGGCGGAGAAAGCCCTATTGTTCCCTATGGGGAATTAAAGGTGAAAGTCGTAACTCCGGTTCGGTGGGTCGTACGAAGCTGAGATTTGGCCACCATGTAAAGTCACATACGGCATGAGGACATGGCAACTTTCAGCCGTCTCAGACCCACTGAACTGATTATATTTAGGTATAAATATTGTAAAATATATAATGTATATCCCTGCCTACTGAAAAGCCTGTCAAAGTTACTGGCCCGGGAGGTATGTTAATGGCCAGGGGGCGACAGTGTGTCTACAGGGACTACCCTGATCAAAGGCTCCCCCACCCTGATTAAGTATTATAGGGTGGGGAAGAGCAGGACGTGGGTACTTGTATTAAGTGCCATAATTCACACCTAAAGTTAGAATTTCCCTGTCCCGATCCCCATCTGGCAGACTTGGAGATGCCAGCTTTTTAGAGTGGGGCTAAGGAAATGGTTCTCTGACTAGAGGAAGGACAACCCCCTGTGGGCAGGTACTATCTTGCTTCCCAGGTGAGTTGGCAGAAGGTAATTGGGCCCAGGTAATTGTTCTCCAATACCTGAGTCCCAATGTTAGGGATAGAGCCCAAATCCCATATAAATGATTGCAAGCTCTATGCCCATTGTCTTTCGTGTCTTTGTCATTATACCTGAATTGTACCTGATGCCTGATGAACTGCTAACCTGAATCCTGGTTATTTCATTGTCCCCTTCCTAAGTAAGTGTATATATTCCGTTTGTTATTTGTCCAAAATTGTGTGTCCACCTATCTTCTAAGGAATAAAATCTCTTTATTATATCACAGTCGTATTCAATTCAACACAGATTATTTGGTGTATATTATAACCCTGTGGCTACCATTAGACTAATTAAAACAGACAGGCAGATAAGATTACCAGCATTATAAAAAGACACTGGCACATCGTGAAGAATTACCGTATTTTGGGAGAAATAGTCCCAGAAAATCCTAATATCATTTTCAAGAGAGCGAACACCTTGAATAATAGACTTGCGCCCAGTGCACTGTCAATTAAACAGGAGACCAATAATTGGTTACAGAAGATTAGGGGTTTCTTTGGCTGTACTAGTTTTAGAGCCACAGACAAGTTTGCCTTTGTCTCTAAAAACACTAAAGAGAGATTTGAGATTACTAAACATATCACCAGTAGAACAGAGTATGTCATTTATCTGATTTAATGTCCTTGTGGGTTACTGTGAGGAATCGAAATCCTGGCAGCCGTGGACCGTCTCCTTACCTTGCTGGCCCTTCAATGACAGATACCCAGGATGCGCACTCGTCCAGTCTGGTTACACGCGTGTGTGCATCGTGCGCGATCTGACCCTGCACCCACGGATCCTGTCCCCGACACCGGCTCTGACGCATGACGGGTGTGTTCGTCCAGCCTCCCCGCTGATTCATGGTGCAAACACTGCCCCCGCACTAAATACGGACAGGAGTGACACATGGCCTAGGCTGCGCGCCCTGTCCTCCGTGAAACACTCGGGTCAGCGTGCGATCGGACCCGCCTCCATTCCTGATCAGGTTGCAGCATAGGGCACACCTGTGTGCACCAGCAGCCTATTACATTCTTACTTCCTGGTTCCGCCCTGGCTTGCTATTGGAGGCTCCTCCTATTTATACCTTTCTGTTGCATCCTACCTTTGCTTAGCATAGTCATGCCTTGCTACATTCTAGTTTCTGAGACCTTGCCTTGCCTTGCCTTGCCTGCCTGTTAACCTCTTGTTTCCTGAACTCTGGCCTGAACTCTGCTTGTACCTTGGACTCCGCTTCTCCCCACTCCTGATCCGGCTTGTACGACCATTCTCCGGTCTCCAGTCCTGTCCTTGGCTAAGTACTCCGATGATCCGTTACTCTCCTATCCTGAATCTGGCTATGTACCCCAACCATCCGATACTCTCCAATCCTAAACCTGGCTACGCACCCCGACGATCTGCAACTCTCCTCTCCTGAACTTTGCAAGTACCCCACTACTCTCACATCTCCAATCCTGACTTGCCTTGAATGACAACTCTACATCCTAAGCGTGCCCACATGGCTGTGGGTTAGCGTAACTCAATTCCCTACCTCAGCACCGCAGTCACCCTTCATTTGTGGTAAGCTACAACTGCGTTACAGTTACAATATATGGGTAAAACCATGAGACCCATTAAAGTCAGAATACTAGAACATGTGGGTAACATCAGAAAGTAGTTTAATATACACCTTCTGTCTAATAATTTTTTAACACACCATCAGGGTGATCCCATTGGTTTGAAATTTACAGTGTTAGAGTATGTGATGTCTCATTGGAGGGGAGGAGATAGGAACCTTGAACTTACCAAACATGAGACTTTTTGGATATACAGTACAAGTTAAAAACACTGGTACCCCAGGGACTTAATGTTGATATAGAGCTAGGGGTATTACTGTGATGTAGACTTTCTATTTCATCTGGTGGTGTGATGTTCATTCACAGTCTGATATGACAGTCAGCTATATGTTTATCTTTCTTTGTGATGGGTGTTGGTATTTATTACTGTTTGTACACATTTGTATAGATTGATATTTTATACTATGTTTTGGATTTCTTTAAAGACTGATTTCCTCTTCGGTGTTTTTTGTTGCATAGCATTCCTGGAGGAAAAGAAAACCATGATCAACATGATTATAATCACTGTTAGTGTAGATAGCTGTATTTCCTCTTAATTGGTGTTTTTTTTATTGTTTTATTATTTTATTTATGTATGTTTGGGGGACATCATAGTTTTTTTTTACTATTTGGTCTTTTATATTGTTACATAGTTACAAAGTAGATGAGGTTGAAAAAGACATACGTCCATCAAGTTCAACCTATGCTAAATTTAGACAACAGATACTTTATGATATATCTATTCTTCCTTATTGATCCAGAGGAAGGCAAACAAAAACCGCAGTGTGATATCATCCAATGAAATCTCATAAGGGGAAAAATAAAATCCTTCCTGACTCCAAGAATTGGCAATCGGATTATTCCCTGGATCAACATTCTTCCCATGTTTACTTATTTGGTATATTCCTGTATAGCTTTCCTTTCTAAAAGAAATGTTCAACATTTTTTGGAACAAATCTATTGTATCTGCCATCACAGTCTCCATGGGTAATGAATTCCACATTTTAACTGCCCTTACTGTAAAGAACCCTTTCCTTTGTTGCTTGTGAAATCTCATTTCCTCCAACCTTAAGGGATGCCCCAAGTTCTTTGTACTGCCCGTGGGATGAATAGTTCTTTTGAAAGCTTCCAGTACAGTCCCGAATATATTTGTATATAATTATCACATCCCCTCTTAGATGCCTCTTTTCTAATGTAAACAAATATAATTTAGCTAGCCTCTCCTCGTAAGTTCGATTGTCCATCCCCTTTATTAATTTGGTGGCTCATCTCTGCACTCTCTCTAGTTCCATAATGTCTTTTCTATGGAGTGGCGCATAAAATTGTACTCCATATTCAAGGTGTGGTCTACTGAATGCTTTGAAAAGGGACATACTTATGTTTAATTCCCTTCCATCCATTGCCCGTATAATACAAGATTAGATCTTTTTTGCCTTTGCAGCTACTGCATAATTTTGGGCAATATTGCTAAGCTTAATACATTGCAATGTATTAAATTATGTATCAATTTAGTATTAATCAGTTTTAGTACTTTTGACTGCACTCTGTGTATTTAATTATGCTTTTTAATATGCTTATTTAGTTACATTTAGCATAGGTGTGCCAACTGCGCTTTTGAGTCAATAGGGAGGGCTCTATGTTTTTCAAGTGGATATTTATTCCACCAAAGATTAAGGAGGGGGCTACTCCTGAGGAAGCTGTCAGTTTAGTACAGCAAAACACGTAGAGTCTTGCTCATTGCATGATCCGGATAGAGGAGAGAGAAGCATCCTTGGACATGCGCTGAGAGACGAATCAGCGTGACCAGAAGTGACGTCGGAGGCTGTGATGAATGCGGACAAAATCGGAGATGTGGAAGTGGTGAGAAAGCTACTTACCAGGTAAATATATTGACTGTTATATCTTGCCTCTTTATCTTCCAGACAGTGTAAGCCTCCATTTGTGTTTTTTTTTATAAATTGTATTTTTAAAGTTGATCTGCACCATGGGTCTGTCTTTCTGTCTTTGAGATTCACTAGACCATCTGCGCCATACCAGCCAGAGACAACTTTGCCACTGTTTGGATTTCTGCTTTAATATTTTTGCTCCATTGTGAGTAGGAAATATTATAGACCCTTTTTTCTGATTTGATTTATCTTTTACATGGCTTACACCACCGCTCCCCTGTGATTTGGAGAATATTTGTTTTGGCAAGACTTTTGAAACAGTCTTTTTCAAGGGTTGAATGGGGGTTCTCGCCTCTTATTTAAATTATGTATTGCACTATATTTGGCGGTGTAGACCTAGTAAGTTTGCAAATGATTATTTCACGTTATCATTTTAGTTATTTTAGTTTAATTTGCACCTTTATCACTGGGTTTTAAGGGAGTGTTAGAGTGTCATACAGTATCTTTGTTGTAGAGCCCTGTTAGCCTGTCTGAACATTGGTTCAGAAAGTCCCAGCTCATGTACAGTGCACAACAGTACATTAAAATATACTTTTAATACATCCTAAGTCTTTGGGTATGGGAATAGAATAGAATCTATCAGCCCTTATTCCCCAAAATACTATCTAAGGGACTTAGACAGGACTCTACGAATCCCCTCACAACCTTATATTTATGGTTGGAGTGCCCATGAACCCCAATACAAGTTCTGGGCTACCTGGGCATTAAATGGGTATTCCCTTAAGCTAGGGACCCCTCATAGTTATAGGGACACTTTGCATCCCTTTGCCCCATTTACCTTTCTGGGCTATGCGGAAGCAGGGAACCATAGCTTTGAGTCGTGCAAGGGTTTTCAAGGGGAGATATTGCCGGGACAATGTGCCTACATGGATCCGAGAATCAGGCATGATTCTCGGGTACATTTTTGGGGGAACCGATAACTCTGGACCCCAACTACAGTATCTAGGCACATTCTGACAACAATTCCTCCACACAAAAAACCCCACCCACCCCCTACACCCCCCTTGAAACTCATGCCCTAGCAATCCCTGCTTGCTGGCATCCCTGGAAGGTAAAAATACAAAAAAAATCTTTATTGTGGCAAAAAAAAACATTATGCATGTACAGTTCCTGGGCTCAAGAGCTGACACTCTTGAACCCTAATACTCGAATCAGAGGTATCCAAAACAGGGCTTGACCTTTATTAAGAGCCTGGTTATACCTCACCATCACATTACCTTTGCCTTTTTTTAAAAAACACACCTGCAGCAACTGAACCATGGAGGCAGAGATGCACCTGTCTCCCTGTCAGTTGGGATCCATTCATTGATGTCACTCTTTTCATAATACCCAGGGAAACTTTGGAAAGATATGCAGCATGCTTCAGGCGGCAGCCACATTGATTTGCCCAATTAATCTTATATCATGTGACAAGAAATGTGAACTTTGAACTCTCGTGTGAAGAATAGCTTACCAAACAAGTGAAAGGCAAAGGTGGCTAAAGAAACAGCACCAGAAGCTCCCAGGTCAAAGAATCCTGGACTGAGGTTAAGAAACAAGAAAATGGCTAAAGTTATCTCTTCTAAAATTTCTTGGTGGAGCAGCTTTAGGTCCCTGTTCCCAGCACATCCAAACCAGCCTCCCCCTTTTCATCTCGCTCTTCACCAATCGTTGCCCAATTAGCCATGCCCTGTTCACTTCACCCTTCACCCATCAATACCCACCTGGACCCCCCCTGCTCACATCACCCTGCACTCATCGATGCCCGGTCGGACTATCCCTGCTCACATAGCCCCTCGAAGCCCAACTGGATTACCCCTTCACACCTTGCACCGAATCCAGCTCAGTTGTCTGCATTAATTTGTGAACATGCCAAGGTTCATCATACTCCATTAAAACATCTTTAATAACGTTCCCAGTGTGATAGCTTTAGAAATAATACAATACAGTAAATAAAGGAACTGATAATAAGTAGTTAATTACAGCATCACAATCATATGGGGGAGGGTAATGTCATACTGTATTTTTACCATAACATTATGTCATTAAAATTATTACATAACCCTACAATAAAAAATAGATTAATCCATTTGATGCATGTGGCTACCATAGTACTCCACAGGCATTAAAGGGCTGAATATTAGTTAAACTACACTACCTACCTCCTTTTGCTACCTAAGGGGATTTTAAAGCATTTCCATGCAATGCTTAACCAACCATGAAGACAAGCAATGGGCTAACCCCTACAACCACCAGCACCATATGGGGGGGGGGGGTGTATAACTACGTACCCGGGGGGGAACTAACTTGACCTGAAGCACTGGATCCTCTGTTGATTGAAGTTTTCCTGTAGTAAATATTTGTTTCTTCTGTTCTTCTTTGAAATAGTCTTTCTTTTTCTTCTTGAATCTTCAGTCACAGCTTGTGGCCTCCACGTTTTCTTCCCGTCTTCTCGGATTGCCTTGTCCATTGAAAGTGGCTAGGGCAATAGGAGAAGATGTGTCATAGGGACACCGGGTACAGCAACCAATCATATTTCTTGCTGTATCATGTGTTCCCTCTATTATCATGACATCCCAGGTTTTGACAACCAGGTGAGAAACTTTATTTTTAGAAATATGAATAATTTAAACTAACCTAACCTTAGCTAACAGTCTACATTTCAAATATAGGTTGGTAAATAAATGACTGTTTCATAAATGTTTTGCTTAGCTACTATGTGAAACACAGTCAGTTGTTTTCTAGAACACAGCAACCAGGATGTAAAGTTTTTTGCTGAAACAAAGAGTATAAAACTACATTGTTATGGAGTTTAAAAAAATGGTGTAATACAGATGTAGAAAAGGTTATTGCACTTGCATATAATGCAAAAAAAAAAAAAACACAGATTCTCCATAGGATTCAATGGCAGTGGTAATTCAGAATATCACAGAATATCCCACTATAATGTTCCAGTGGTCGCAATAACCTTTGCTACATACATGGAGATTCCACTTATTTTACTGCATGCATTAATTGTAGAAACGTCTATTTGTTTTTCTCATTGAACCATTACAATCTTTGTACACCAAAAATGTTTTATTTTAGCTTTTAGGAATGCTTGTATCGCAAATCAATGCAAACATGTACCATATGCGAGATAAAATACAGTAGCTTTTACCAAATCTGATTTCATGATATTAGTCCCTTGTTGACCATTTGCAAATGATCATTGAAGTCTTATCCAGCCAAATGATTAATGTCAGCCAAATGGAACAGTGATCAGCATAATGTGACAGAAACTTTGCATTATGGGGCACTGGGGAATATGCACATCCAGGTTTTGCAGTTGCTGCAGTTATGGCAGCAAGCACCTTTTAAAATGCTGTTTTTGATTAAGAAGCTCTGAATCTGAGTATCTAAACTATTGACTAAAACCTGTTTACTAGCAGATAATTGGCAACTGGCAACATAATATTTTTAACATCTATTAATAACAAATGGAACTTGGAAACTGATTAAAATTTGCACAGGATTACAGGTTTTTTTAAGACAATGCATGTAAATACTGTTACAACTAGAATTTGTTTAAGATAAATAAAGTATCACATAGAAAATGATATAAGTCACAAGAATGATATTACTGAAATTATTTTCCTACCAAACAAACTACTTTTGGCTCAGTTTCACAATTTTAAAAAGAATATTCTGTAGGTTGTTCTTATCCTAAAATTGTGGCAAATCTGTTTCTATAAAGACAGTTGCTTACTTTGAAAATAAATTGTACACAATTTAAATTTACATTGCTAATTTAAAGCTATTTAAAAAAACAATTATTCTCATCAACCTAATTGGTCCAAATACTGGAGCCAATACTGTAAACAACTGTTTTTCAGTGTTGCATGTCAGTGTTAATCCTTTGAAATCAAATTGGCTTTATGTTGTCTGCTAAGATATGATGAAGAATGTTGTCTGATGGAAGGTTGCACAAATGGTCAATACTATTGAAAAAAATCATGAAATAAAACTTGTTCCAGAGGAAATAAAAACTATAAAAACAATATAATGCATTTAATTGAAACAAATATTGCAACAGCATTACATTGTTAAACAATGCAATCATATTAATACTGAAAATTAAGTAGTGATAGTGATATACAGTAGAGTAGGTAGTGGTGATGCTAGTAAATTAGTTAGTTGTATAAGTACAGCTCAACCCCATTATAGCGCGATCCGCTATAACGCGGATCTGCTTATAACGCGGTTTGCGAGTTGACCCCGAATTATTATTTTTTTTTTTTTTGCACACACACTGCACACTGCACACTGCACACTGCACACTGCACACTGCACACTGCACAAACTCAAAGCACACTGCATACATTAACAGCACACTGCATACACTCACAGCACACTGCACATACTCACAGCACACTGCACACACTCACAGGACACTGCACAGCACACTGCATACACTCACAGCACACTGCACATACTCACAGCACACTGCACACACTCACAGCACACTGAACAGCACACTGCATAAACTCACAGCACACTGCATACACACAGAACACTGCACACACACACACACACACACACACACACACACACACACAACACACCACACACACACAAAACACACCACACACACACACACACACACACACACACCACACCACACACACCACCCACAAAAACACACACACCAACACACACACACACCACACTGCAAACACACACTGCACAACTGAACACACACACAGCACACTGCATACACTCACAGCACACTGCACACACTCACAGCACACACTCACAGCACACTGCATACACTCACAGCACACTGCACACACTCACAGCACACTGCACACACACTAACACACTGACACACTGACACACACACACACACACACACACACACACACACACACACACACACACAGTCAAATACACACACACACACACACAGAGACAGACTGTCTCTTTAAGGGAGCTTGCTCACGCAAGACGGAAGCAGAAGCAGGAAGCAGAGACAGGGAGAAGAGCTGCCAGATGCTGGGTAAGTGCTGCGTGCTGTTGCCGCTGCCCCACCGGGTCTGGGAACACTGGGAGAGTTCTCAGCTTTCCCCCTCCGGCGGACGCGGTACCACCACAAAGAAAAATTAATTCGGGCGGCCATTTTTTTTCGCGACCCCATTTATAACGTGGTGGTCGCGGGTGGCCCCCAAGGACCGCGCTATAACGGGGTTAAGCTATACTATAATTGGGTTGCTTTGACATGTCAAGAAGCATTCTTTCACTAGAAACATGGATTGATTGTACAAGCAAAAATTTACTCAACATATCAATTCATGTATACAACCAAGCTACTTATCGCCAGCCTCTTGCCAAAAAAGCCTACTGCGATTCAGTAAGCCCCAAGAATCTGGCGATAAGAGCAAAAATCGCAATTTTTTTCTGCCTGAAAAATAAATAAATCGGCAGACGTGTGGCGATAAGACACTTTTCTGCACTGATCGCCAGTTTTTCAAACACGCTCAATTCTATACGCCCCAATCAGCTTATCACAGCTGATCACAACTTTAGAATTGTGATTTCTTCACCAAATCGTTCCGCCACAAAAAGTTGGCAAAAAGGTGAAAGAAGCTGCGATGAGCGGCGAGATGGCACTTAGAAAATAAAATGCATGTTCCCTGCATCGGATTGATGCTAGGGTCTCCGGAGCTGATACCCGTCAATATTACCTCCGGAGACCCCCGGCATGAATCCGATGTATGAAAAATACATTTAAAAGGCAACTTCATTACGTTAGCGGCTAACCGCTAAGGCAATTAAGGGGTTAACCACCCACCACCCGTGCCAGGCTTATTGTGGGTAGAAGGGGTGGGTGAAGGTGGTATTTGGACAAGGGTGGAATTTTAGGCATTGCGGGTGGGTAGCGGGTTGACTTAACCCCTTCATTACCTCCGTGATTAATACCACTAAGGTAATGAAGGAGTTTACACCTTGCGTTGTCCCCAACCCCCCTGCAAGGCCTTAACACCCTTCCTTGGGGCTAATACCACTTTCAACCAACCCCGCTACCCACATTAAAACAAAATACTCATAACAGCTCCACTACCCATCTCCTAGGCCCCCAATAAACATTACAATATCTAATAAAAACCAATACACAACCACCCATGTGCCCCCACATACTCTAAAACCATGATTTATTTTGTTACACACACAATTAATACCCCAGGCTGGCCGAAGTCCCTGGTGGTCCTGATGGGTTTCCACAGGTCCCACAGTGCACCCTGGGGGTACCCACAGGTGCCTGGGGGCCCTCGGGTAGTTCCCGTGGGGGTTAGGGGCCCTCGGGTGTATCCGGTTCTTCCCTGCAGGTGTCCCCCGTGGGTCCTCAGATGGTCCCCGTGGGCATCAGGGGGTGAGACAGGTGGTTCCTCGGGTGGTCCTAGCAGGCCTGAGGTACCAATCCTGTATGTATAAAAATAAAACATGGCCTACATTTCAATTAATACAGCCCCCCCCAAAACACATACAGTACAGTAATTAACAAAATAACTATTATCCAGATAAAGATAAGGATTATTTGCCAATTATTAAACACAACATTAGCCAGCATAAATAAAGTAAATAAAACCATTCTACTTACCCCTGGCAATGTGAAGGGTGTCCTCGTCAGCTTACTGCATGTCCTCAGTTGCCAGAAAGCATACATAGCAAAATACATGCTAATATCCCCTAGCCCCTTAAAGCTGCAGTTCAGTCAATATCCTGCAGGTGTGTTTTTTTTTTAATAAATCAGTTCTGTAGTAAGAACAGATACTTTTAGCATTTTCTGTTTTTAAAAAAACAACTTTGAAAGACCAATTTTCTTGTATTCTATTTTAACAACCATTTGCTAAGGCACTGCCCCTTCATGTCCTGTCACAAGACCTGGCACACCCCTTTGTCAGCCTTGCCCTCCCTCTAGCACATGTCAGTGCAGGAGTGCTCATGAATATTCATGAGCTTCCACTAAGTGACAGAAGCAGAAGAAAAACAGATTCCTTCACTAATTATGTCACCAAATTTTGCCGATCAATACATGGAGAACGAATTGACCTGCAGCTATACAGTTCTTTAGGTAAGTAGAGATTGCCCACATGAAAAAATTGAAGTAAAAAATTTAATTTAAAAAAAAACACTGAACTGCAACTTTAATCACCATAGTGGTTAATAACCACTATAGTAATTAAGTAATTAAGGGGTTAACCCACCTTGCTCAGCTACCCAAACGGGAGGCCTAACACCCACCCTGGACCCACTATATCCACCCTGTATCCATTGAGTGTCATAGTGGTACATCATACCCATATAATATAGGCCTGATATGCCACTATACAATTGAAGGTGATAATATAAGGTGAAAAACAATAAAGAGTGCTCACTATTTTTGAAGTGAAAAATAAGGTTGTGAAAAACAACAAGATGAAAAAAAAATCAAGTGTTATGAATGTGAAATACAAATCAATTAAGATGTCGGAACTCTCTGCTCAAACCCTCTCGTAGGGCCTGTCTCCACAGGTCCAAATACGTCAGAATATGTTCTCACAGTCCAGGGGGAGCATGTAAAAAAGGAGAAATGACAACACCAACTCTAAGTGCAGTAGAATGGTATAGGTGGGTAAATCTCAGGCTGAAATCTTGGCTCTAATGTATGCCTACTCACAAGATTAAAAAGTAAACATCACACTCGCAAGTGTTAAGAGGAGACTGTGCATCACACTGCTCACCACCCTGACTCTTCTGAATGCTCTTCCGGTCTCGGATCAAGATCCTGGGTCAGTTCCCAGCAATTGCAAAGAAAATACTGTCAAGCGCTTCGGTGTATAGCAAACCCACCGAAAGGTGTCCAGGTCGTCATGTGGGGCTGTATAGAGGAAGCAGTAAAGGGCCACGAGGGTGACTGGAGTGTCTGAGTAAGGCAATGACCCTTACCTTAAACTCAGCTCCTGGTCTGGGTCCCGCTGTCCTCTGTATTCAGCTCCTGCGTGCAGCCATCAATATGGAAACAGATGCATGGTGAAAGTTCTGGCGCCACTGCGCATGACAGACTCCACAGGCTTCCGGATGGATTCAAAAAACTTTATTGGCACAACAGCAACACACTAGGGCTACACCACGATCTCCCCCTCTACGCGTTTCACCCTCTTGCTAGGGCTTCGTCTCGGTGATTATTTTGTACTAATGTATAAATTTCAAGTGGCCAAAGAACCACACTTAAAAGTATAGTAATGAAGAAACGTTTTAAGCTAATTTATTTTCAAATTGTTTTTATTATTATTACTGTATATAACATAGAGGATGTTAGGCATGTCTTCTACATGTAGGTATAATTAGCCATATTGGGCACTGATATCCAGATAGCAGGAGTGGTTGAATCCACCTTTAGCTTTAAGGACGCGCTTGTGGGAACAGCCCCCCTTAGTTATGTAATTAACCATTTCTGAGGATCTATATATAATGATGAGACCCCTCCAACCACATTCTATGAGCCTGAGCGACGAGCCTGAAGATCGTTCTATGTGAGTGCTATTCTTGTGTTTATCTGTGCAGTCGTTTTAACCCAATAAATGTCCTGTTAAAAACTTTATACTGACACCGTGCCTCACTCACCCCTTGAATTACTGGATCAGGGAGAATGATAAAGACCGCCTGACCCCAGGCACCTAACAGGGGTGCCCCGACTGCAGTTCTTATTTAAAGAACATACATTGGTGCCTTTACTTGGGTCTATATCCTGGAAGGGTTACGCTGAACCCCACAGACCACTACAACCACATCTTTACTTACACAGGGCCGTGTAAGTATTTTGTTGTTATTATTAATACCATCTCTACCCCTCCTCCTTGGACAGTTCGGAGGATACATCAAAAGATACCATTATTCACCTACGCTAGTATGAAAAATAGGGTGCATACAGGATGAATGATTACATATAAGGGGGTGAGGGTACAAAGAGGGTAGCCCAAAAAGAACCTATTTGCACTCGCTATTTCAGTTAAATGGTTAGGAACAATTGAATCCTTGGGAGAAGCCCATACACCATTTCAAAAAACATATTAAAACATTTTATTAAACACTTATGCAAAGACATATACCATATAATGGGTTAAAAATTAATCAGGGGTGAGGTGGGAACGGAGGGTGATACACTAGGTGCCTCCTATATGTGTATTGTTATTGTACTGATATCACATATGTAGTCCTAAGGCGCCAGTGGTGAAATTTGATACAAGATATACTATAACAACTCCCTCACCGGGATGTGAAAGCTTCTCTATTGCTCACATGAAGCATTGGAACAGACCTGTGGTATTTAGCTCCTGCTCATAAAAACACTGCACAGCAAAATTCATAGCCTGTTTTGGGGTATCAAGATTCTGCACACCAATTATGTAGTAACTACTATCGTGTGGTGTTGCAGTCTGGCTTGTGGACATGTGTCCTATCAATGCATGTATATTGTGTCTGTTGTGGAGCCGAGGGATACAGGCTCACGCAGCTGTTTAACCGCTTGCTCCGTCAACCAGCACTTGCTGTGGGTAGACCAGTCCTAGTGTGAGCTTAGAGGTGGTATCAAATGCAGGCTTGCGGTCCTGCTGTGAGGACTGTATACAACCTGATCTCTCCGGGCCTATTGAGTCCTGCCCATTAATTAGTTTGGCATTTGTAATACTCGTAGTGCCCTATTAAAGGGATATTCCCCGAAATGGTCCAAAAATAACAAAATGAACCTCACAGGTATAAGTACACCCATGTAATAATGAACAGATGTGGTGTGCCATGGATACAGCTAGGGGATTACCAGATAGATGCACAGGCAGCAAACTGAAATTGGGTATTGGGGAATGTTTAAATCGCACCATTGATGAAGGAACCCCTGTATGTGCACACATATATACATATATATATATGTGTATATATATATATATATATATATATATATATATATATATATACCTATATTAACATATACCCATTTGTATAATTGTATGTGTGGGTTGTAGGAATGTGTGATCCTTAAGGTGACCGCCTCTAATAGTCAAAACGGCCGAGGGGAGTTTTTAATAAACCCCAACTGTATACCTGGAGCCCCAAAAGAAAAACCATATGACCCCAAAAAAACAATCCCCAGAGGGGCATGTGCATAATATTGTTTAGATGTAGGAATATATGGTCTTATACAGCTGCCTCTAGCGGTCAGTACGGCCATAGTCAGTATAGCGCTCGAACTGTATATCCCAAAGACCCAGGATGCATATGGTGCAGTAGCACGCCTGCGTATGTATATAGTTAGTGCGTGATACACGTATTGGTGGAGGGAGGTGATGGTCTCCCTGTGCTACAGAAATGGAGAATAGATATATCCCTCATTGATCCCATTTGGTTGAAGGGTCTGGAAAGTAAATATATACTGGCACTCACGTTGTAAAAGACGCTTATCCCAGTTGCCTTTTCGGGGACCCCAGGGGAGATGTTCTATCCCACAGAATGTTAGATAATTAGGGTCCCCATTGTGGAGGTCATTTACGTGGCGTGCGACTGGGGTGTCAGTCATGTTTCTTACCGCCCCCAGATGTTCCAGGACTCTCACCTTAAGAGCCCTGTGGGTTTTCCCTACGTACCGCATGCCACACCTGCAGGTGATGAGGTATATGACTCCTACTGTAAGGCAGTTGATGAAACTGGTGATAGTGTGTTCTGTTGTGTCTATCTTACCCGGAATGCTCTTTGTGACCTCCATAAATGGACATGCCCGGCAACGACCGCAGGGATACGATCCTACTGGTCTTCTGTCGCCTAGCCAAGTACGGGGAGTCTCAGTTCGATAATGGCTATGCACTAGCCTGTCTTTGAGATTCCTAGCCCTCCTACAAGTCATAGTCGGTCTATCCTGCAATACATGCCTTAAGTCGGGGTCGTTCATCAGAATTTGCCAATGTTTCCCAAAGATGCCCTTCAGATCATTCCACTGTGTATTAAAATTACCAATGAACCGTATGACCTTTGATTCTTGTGTCTTGGTATTTTGTCTCTCCACTAGCAGAGGTGCACGTGGTGTGTCTTTTGCCCGTGTATACGCCTTTCGAATGGCGTTCTTGGTATAACCACGTTTTGTAAACCTTGACTTCATGTCTACTGCTTGTTTTTCAAACTCTTGGGCCGTGGTACAGTTCCTACGTAGTCTCAGGAATTGTCCCGTAGGTATATTCCTGGTTATGTGTAGTGGGTGGTGGCTATCCGCACGCAAAAGACTATTTGTCGCCGTGGTCTTACGGAATATGGTAGTGGACAGCCTACCGTCTTTTTGTTTAGAAATTGTCAGGTCTAAGAAGTTAAGGGAACACTTATTCACTTCCATGGTCAACTTCAAATTATGGTTGTTGTTGTTGAGTACACTAAGAAACTCATTCAGCAGTGGTTCTGGACCGCTCCAAAGTACGATGATATCATCAATGTAGCGGCCCCACCAGTCAACATGTCTTGTGTACTCTTCCAGGGCATCGCTGAAAACCACCCTTTCCTCCCACCAGCCCAGATATAGATTGGCATATGTGGGGGCACAGGTGGTTCCCATCGCGGTGCCCTGGATTTGATGGTAGACTTTTTGGTCAAACAAGAAGTAATTTCGTGTCAACACAAAATCCAGAAGTTGTACTACAAGCTCATTGTGTCTGTTACAGCGTTTGTCTCGTTGGGAAAGAAAATGTGTCACAGCCATAAGCCCAAACTGGTGGGGTATGCTGGTGTATAGCCCCTCCACGTCCAGTCCCACCAAGAGCGTGTCAGGTGCAACTACCATATCCTCCAACCTCAGGAGCACATCTTTTGTGTCCCTCAGGAAGGACGGCAAAGCATTAACAAAAGGGCGGAGTACGGTGTCAATATATTTACTCGCATTCCCTGTTAGATTGCCGATCCCCGAAACAATCGGTCTTCCTGGGGGTGGCATCTTATGTTTATGTACCTTTGGTAGGTGGTAAAACGTGGCGATTTGGGGGCACTTTACCATGATGAATTCAGATTCCCTCTTTGAGATTACTTTATTATCCAGACCTGCAGATAGTATTTTAGTAAGCTGTGTTTTAAATAGATTGGTAGGGTCCTCAGGTAGTATTCTATAGCTTTTGCGGTCAGACAAGAGGCGTCGACACTCATTAGCATAATCATCTTTATTGAGGATGACTATATTGCCACCCTTGTCAGAAGGTTTTATGACTATCATGGGGTCTTTTTCTAAATCAAATAACGCAGTACGTTGTGTGTACGTCAGATTTTGTTTTCTACTTCCCTTTGGTAGTCCCATGATGTCTGCTGTCACTAATTTGACAAAGGTGTCTACATTAGAGCACGACTCAGATGGGGGGGTAAAAGTGGATGGATTTTTAAGGGTTGTGAAAGGTCCCTCTCCTATCCCCCTATCACATTCTACAGCTAGTTCCTCTAGCATGTCGATTTGGTCCAATTCCCTGGTAGTTAAATTCTCCAAAGAAGTCCCCTGTATTGTCCTTGTTCTCCGTCTGGAGAAAAATTTATGCAACAGGAGCTTCCTGGAGAATAGGTTGAGATCTTTAATGCAGTCAAACTGTACCAAATCACATGTCGGTGAGAAGGATAGTCCTTTTCTAAGTACCTCTATGTGGTGAGTGTCTAGTTCCTTTGAGGAGAGATTAATTATCTGTTTTTCTTCTTCCTCCCCCTGTAGGGCCTCCTCGTTGGTGCCTGTGGCTGGTAGCCCCATACCTCTCTGTCTCTTAGCAGTACTCCCCTTCCCCCGTCTGGTCTTCCGCGGCCTGTTGGGATATAGCCGCCTCTCCCTAAAAAAGCCTGGGACTCTACAATCTGTTGTTCAGGTCCCCCTCTAAAGTGACCTTGATATGCCTGGCCCTCTCCCTGATTATCGGGATCTGTGTCACTGGCCGAGTGTTCCCACTCTGTGGATGACTCTAGAGGGGTCGGGGTGTATTTCCTCCTTGACGCTTTGATTTTATAGCGGAAGATATTCCCTTCCTTAAAATCTTTAGAGTCTCTTACGAATTTTTTCCCTTTTCTGATTTTTATATCGGTCTTGAGTTTCTCAATATTTGTTTGCAATTTTTTCTCCAAATTATTAAACTCATCCTGCCCACTCCATGTCTCAATCTCTTTGCGTAGTTGTTCAATATTAGTGTTTGTTTTCACTAGTTTGGTTTTTTCATGTTCCAGGAGTAATTTCATTAGTTTAACTGAGCAGTTCAGCAATTCAGTCTCCCAAGCTTTATGAAACGTCTCGTCCGTATGGTATGCGGAGGGTGCCAGGTTAAGTCTCAGGCCTCGGGGTACTATGTCTAGTCTCAGATAATTCTGCAAGCTAGTGATTTCCCACCAAATTCTGGCTTGTAATTTCATTGCCTTTTCTAGGTCATTGAAAAAACTTTTGATATCATTTTGGCCAGTACGGTATTCTCTTTGGATTACGAACTACCCCCCAGTACAGCTGTACTGGGGGGTAGTTCGTAATCCAAAGAGAATACCGTACTGGCCTCACTCTGCCAGGCATCAAAATCAGGTGTGGTGGACAAAAAGCCTGCCATGCAGGAATAGTGCAGTAACAGTTAATGATAGGATCAATACAAGTAGAATGGTGTACCATAGCATGTATCAAATAATACCAGAAGCCAGACGCATGTACCACATCTGGGGAGCTGGCAATAAGAAAAGAACACAAGTTCTAAATAGCATATATATATACAACAAGAGGTATTGCCGCTCTCCACCAATGGTGTGCAGTATGAAAAATAGGGTGCATACAGGATGAATGATTACATATAAGGGATAACTTCCACATACAGTCAATTCGAACTAATAAAGGTGGCCTCACTTCTGACCCTAAACAAATTGTTGAAGAGTTCAAAACATACTATGAGACCCTATATGATGGGGCGAAGGTCTCCCATTGTGAGACCACTCATAGGCAGCTGAAGACGTTTCTGAAAGAGGCAAATTTGCCCAAACTGAGCAGAATGGAAAGGGACGCGCTACAGGTGGAATTCTCAGGTGAGGAAATATCTGAGGTAATCAAATCACTGAAGTCATCGAAGGCCCCAGGCCCCGATGGTTTCTCTAACCTATATTACAAAAAATTCCAGAAATTATTAGTCCCTCACCTGACTAGGCTATATAACTCATTCTTAGATGGTGCCCCTATCCCGAGCCAAATGCTCCAAGCGTCCATATCAGTGATCCCCAAACCAGGGAAGGACCCAGCTGATTGTAAGAGCTATCGACCGATATCGCTGATCAATTCCGATACTAAATTTTTTTCAAAACTATTGGCAAACCGCTTAAACACGGTAATGCCCAAGCTGGTCCACCCAGATCAAGTAGGGTTCATCTGCGGGAGGCAAGCGGCAGATAATACTAGACGGATCCTAGACTTAATCGATTTGGCCCAGAATCAGAACAGCCCGTCTATGGCACTTAGCTTAGATGCCGAAAAAGCCTTTGATCGAATTGATTGGCCCTACCTTAGAGAGACGCTTGGGGAGTTCGGCGTGGGAGGGAGAATGCTGAGCGCCATTCTAGCTCTGTATCACGAACCGAGGGCGAGGGTCCGGCACCAGGGCTTCCCCTCGGAGGAATTCCCGATACAGAGTGGCACCAGACAGGGCTGCCCCCTGTCCCCACTACTATTCGCTCTATGCATAGAGCCCTTGGCGGCACATATTCGTAATAACCCAGATATAACAGGAATCCAAATTCATGACCAGTCACACAAGGTGGCCCTGTATGCGGACGACATTATCTTAATGTTAACAAAGCCCCTTACCTCCCTGCCAAACGTCTTCAGCCTGCTAGATAAATTTAATAAGATCTCGGGGTTCAAAATTAACCAAACTAAGTCAGAAGCTCTAAATTTAAACCTGTCAAAGGCTACCGCAAAATTGATAGAACTAAATTTTAACTTCAAATGGCAAGCCTCCTCGATTAAATACCTAGGGGTTAATATCACCAAAGAATATAGCGCCCTATACAAAGCTAACTATCCCAGACTGATAAGGACCCTAGTGGAGGATCTCAGACTCTGGTCAGGCTATGCAATCTCCTGGATCGGCAGGATCCAGTGCCTTAAAATGAACCTCCTCCCTAGAATCCTGTACCTATTTCAGACACTTCCGGTGCAGGTGGTCAGGGCTGACATCCTCCGCTTGCAGTCCTCAATGGTGAAATTCGTCTGGGGTAATAAGAAGCCCCGCATCAAGGCTAGTATATTAATTCGCCCAACACTACGAGGAGGACTAGGGGTACCTTGCTTGATGGCCTACTTCCGAGCGGCACAATTGACCCAAATCGTACAGTGGCACTTACCGACGGTTCTCCGACGGTGGGTAGAACTGGAACGTGAATGTAGCTCCCCGGTGGAGTTACAGGACTTAATCTGGCTTCCGCAGAGAGTACAAAAATCCCTAGGGATACCGCTTGCGACTACGAGGAGCTCGTTGGCAGTTTGGAAGGACACCAGACTCAGATGTGCGCTCACCACCAAGCACACATATATGACCCCGTTTGTAGGGAACCCTGATTTCGTTCCGGGCATGACAGGTGGACACCTGGGGGCCTGGAAAACAAAGGGCCTCACGAGGCTTCTACATCTGAAAGATAGCCCACTATTAAAATCATTCGACCAAATTAAATCTGAAACGGGGATACCAAATTCCGAATTCTTTAGATACCTTCAGATTAGAGCCTTCTACAATAAAATCCCTAAACGCCCGAAGCGTACCAATTTCGAGCAGCTGTGTTCTAGAGGAACGGACACCTCGGGACTTACTTCTACGATCTACAGAGCGGTAGTTTGCCCTGAGACCACAGACGACACCAAACTGAACTATAGACGGGCATGGGAAACGGACTTAGGGAAGACCTTAGAAGACGAGGACTGGGACTCTATAGTGCTGGCAGCGGCTAAAAGCTCGATATGCACGACCCTGAAGGAGAACGCATATAAAGTCCTCATGAGGTGGTACCTCACCCCAACACGATTAGCAAAGTTTGTGAAAGGCTACCCCCCACTGTGTCCCAAACAGTGTGGGGACCAAGCAGACTTGCTGCACATGCTGTGGGGTTGCACCAAAGTGGCACCTTTATGGGAGGAAATCCAAAATTGGCTAGAGAGAATTCTCGGACAGCCAGTCCCCCTGGACCCCTGGCTGTTCCTGCTGGGCAGGCGCAGGCGGGGGCTAGGCAGACCGGCGCATAAATTAATTGCACACTTTGCAACAGCCATGAGGTGCGAACTCGCAGCACTGTGGAAGCAACCAGCACATCCCGCACCACCCCACCTCCTCCCCCCACCCCTGCCCCCCCACCCCCAAAAAAAAAAGAACACACTAGTGACATACATAGATGACCTATTACTCGCTACATAATCCAAGGGAACAGGGACACAGATAAAATCCAGGCTCGCAAACACAAAACAGTGCCGATAGGCCTAACAGTACAGCTAGGCAAGATAGCATAGTAGGGAGTAGAGTACTAGGGCTACGAAGGGAAAGAGATGTGGAAGCCTAAGTTCACCCCAGCGAAAGGGGGGTAGGACCCAGGAGGTGAAAAGGAAAAATGTTTCTGTCTATTGTTGTTTATATGATATTCAAATGTTTCTGATTCAAAGCCATCGAAATGGAATCCGGAAGCGGGAATCCATGGGAACCAAACTCGGGGAAGACTACGACAACGACCCAGATGCTGGGCCAGGGTACTATCGGGGACACGAGACCCCAAACCATCGGTGGACGGCGGGGCGCCCCAGGACCTGGCACCCCAGTGGGGCAGTTTTGGTACCCAGGAGGCTTACTCGCAGTGGTGTTACCAAATGTTTCCTATGTCATTATTTATGGTTAGTATGTGTTTATACACACACTTGGTTCTGCTCCCTACGGTATTCCCCGTTCCCAGGCCAAAGCAGACCACGAGGTCCACATGACAGCTCACGATGCGAGTGCCAACAGACTAATGGGACAACATGGGGATCATCCCAGACGGCCAACGTAAGACCTGAACAAAAACAACAAGGGGTAGGGACCCTCCACAATATCCTGATCACAAGTGAAGGGATTTAAACAGCCCCCAGAAGGAAACGACGGGAGCATGGCCAGTGACTGACACAGCGAACTGAACCCAGACATTATCATTAACAAGAAACACATTTTCCCGACTGCATTCCCCTAAATTTATCGACAGTAGATACAACTGTGGTCAGCAGGGCAATAGAAAAAGCAGAGTGGAGGTTTTATTGCAGCACGGCTGTCAAGCGTAAAAGCACAAAGAAAAAGAGGATGCAACCTTTCTTTGGATTTTGAGAACAGCCTAGGTCGGTGGTGATATGGTACCACAAAAGAGAGAGAAAGGGTATAAGTGGTGGGAGCCAGTCCCGGAGCCACATGTAGCGAACTATTGACTTAACAAGAGAGCGCCGAACGCAGAGACTCTTTTTTTGATAGCGGTTTTCTCACGACCCCCAGAGAATAGCACAGGGGTGCATGATAATCTAGTTGGAGGGGGAGCCTTTAATCACACTCTGACCTCCACACCGACAGATGCACCGGAGGCGGACTATAAAAGAAATACCCAGGGTTAGAGCGCCCCGCTGGATCAGGGGGCCAAGGCTCTCGGGGCCAACAAACTGGTGATACTGGCGCGAAGAACACCTCAGGAGAGGAAAGAGAATATGGACATTTTATCTGCCCACCCACATGACGAGATTATTATAGCAGGATAGAGCACCTCTTCGTGACCAAGGCACAGAATGGTTCGCAGTATCGCCCACACGGAGATCCATGATGTATTCATGGTCAGATCATGCACCAGTGAGCTCGGTGCCAGGGATGTATGTGCTGACAGGCCGCGGAACGGACGAGCATGGACCTCAAATGGGAGTGATAACTTATTAAAATCTGGCTGGATTAGGAGGTGGCACCCAATCAATTAGAGGGAAAGATGAGGGCATATTGACGAGAACCCAAGTAGCGTGGCATTCAGTCCATCTATGGTGGGGCCCATAAGGCGGACACTCAGAGGAGAACATAGGGATTGCCAGGGCAATAGGTAGGCGGGAAGAAGAGAAAGGGAAAAAAAAGATCACATTAGAATCAAACCTAAAAACGCTCTCGCTACACAAATCAAAACAAACAAGCCCAAACCCTTAAGGCATGGCTGATAACCCAAAACGCAACTAAATTTATGATGTGCCTCCGAAGCTGAGAAGGAGCTACCTGGTCTAAACGGAAATTCTATTGCAACGTGCCAAAACAAGCCGATACCCCATCTTGCCCGTAAACTCCAGACAGTAGTAGTAGATAATAAACTTCCATACAGTCAAGTTCGAAAAATCTAATAGTGGCCTCACTTCGGGACGCTAAACCAAACTTGTTGAAGGAAATTCAAAACAGTAGCTAGCAGACCCTATATGATGGGGCGAAGGTATCCCATTGTGAGGACCACTCATAGGACAGTGAGACGAGTTTCATGACAAGAGGCAAGATTGCTACCAAAACCTGAGCAGACATGGAAAAGGGAAGCGGGTGGATTTCTCAGGTGGTCGAGGAGAATATTCTGAGGCAATAAAATCACTGATGTCATCGAAGGCCCAGGCCGACCGATGGTTTCTCCTAACTATATTACAAAAAAAATTCAGGTCGGAAGATTATAGTCCCTACACCTGACTAGACTATAAAGCTTATTCCCTAGTATGGTTTGCCCCTATCCGGAGCCAATGCCAAGCGATCCATATCGTGAGGCCAGGTCAGACAAGGGGCAGGGAAGGAACCGCTGATGTAAGAGCTATCAGATCGCCCGGATATCCGCGATCAATTCCGGATACTTAAATTTTTTTCCAAACTATTGGCAAAACCGATTAAACACGGTCATGCCCAAGCTATGGTCCACGCCAGATCAAGTAGGCGTTGTTCATCTGCGGGAGGGCAAGCTGGCGCCAGATAATACTAGAAGCCGATCATTAGACTTAATACGATTGGCCCGAGAATCAGACAGCCCGTCTATGGCACTTAGCTTAGATGCCGGAAAAAAGCTTTGATCGAATTGATGTGGCGCCTACCTTAGAGAGATCGCTTGGGGGAGGATTCGCAGTGCAGTTGGCGGGGAGCGGGAGAATTGCTGGGAGACAGCATTTCTAGCTCTGTATCACGAACCATAGGGCGAGGGTAAGGGCACAAGGGCTTCCCCTCGGAGGAGATTCCGATACCAGAGTGGCAACAAACAGGGCTGCCCCCTGTGCCCATACTATTGTCTATGGCATAGAGGCCCTTGGCGGCACATATCGTAAGAACCCAGAGATATAACAGGAATCCAAATTCATGACCAGTAACACAAGGGGCCCTGTAGCGGATGACATTATCTTAATGTTAACAAAAGCCCTTACCTCCCTGCCAAACTCTTCAGCTGTGTAGATAAATTAATAAGATCCGGGGTCAAAATTAACCAAAAACTAAGTCAGAGCTCTAAATTTAAACCTGCAAAAGGCTACCGCAAAATTGATGGTAAGAACTAAATGTTAACTCAAATGGCAAGCCTCCTAGATGTAATACATAGGGGTTAATATCACCAAAGAATATCGCGCCCTATACAAAGGCTAAACTAGCCCAGACTGATAAGACCCTAATGGAGGATCTCAGGAACTCTGGTCAGGCCTATGCAATCTCCTGGATCGGCAGGATCCAGTGACTGAAAAATGAACCTCCGTCCCAGAATCCTGTACCTATTTCAGACACTTCGGTGNCACTTCCGGTGCAGGTGGTCAGGGCTGACATCCTCCGCTTGCAGTCCACAATGGTGAAATTCGTCTGGGGTAATAAGAAGCCCCGCATCAAGGCTAGTATTTTAATTCGCCCAACACTACGAGGAGGACTAGGGGTACCTTGCTTGATGGCCTACTTCCGAGCGGCACAATTGACCCAAATCGTACAGTGGCACTTACCGACAGTTCTCCGACGGTGGGTAGAACTGGAAAGTGAATGTAGCTCCCCGGTGGAGTTACAGGACTTAATCTGGCTTCCGCAGAGAGTACAAAAATCCCTAGGGATGCCGCTTGCGACTATGAGGAGCTCGTTGGCAGTTTGGAGGGACACCAGACTTAGATGTGCGCTCACCACCCAGCACACATATATGACCCCGTTTGTAGGGAACCCTGATTTCGTTCCGGGCATGCCAGGTGGACACCTGGGGGCCTGGAAAACAAAGGGCCTCTCGAGGCTTCTACATCTGAAAGGTAGCCCACTATTAAAATCATTCGACCAAATTAAATCTGAAACGGGGATACCAAATTCCGAATTCTTTAGATACCTTCAGATTAGAGCCTTCTACAATAAAATCCCTAAACGCCCGAAGCGTACCAATTTCGAGCAGCTGTGTTCTAGAGGAACGGACACCTCGGGACTTACTTCTACGATCTACAGAGCGGTAGTCTGCCCTGAGACCACAGATGACACCAAACTGAACTATAGACGGGCATGGGAAACAGACTTAGGGGAGACCTTAGAAGACGAAGACTGGGACTTTATAGTGCTGGCAGCGGCTAAAAGCTCGATATGCACGACCCTGAAGGAGAACGCATATAAAGTCCTCATGAGGTGGTACCTCACCCCAACACGATTAGCAAAGTTTGTGAAAGGCTACCCCCCACTGTGTCCCAAACAGTGTGGGGACCAAGCAGACTTGCTGCACATGCTGTGGGGTTGCACCAAAGTAGCACCTTTATGGGAGGAAATCCAAAATTGGCTAGAGAGAATTCTCGGACAGCCGGTCCCCCTGGACCCCTGGCTGTTCCTGCTGGGCAGGCGCAGGCGGGGGCTAGGCAGACCGGCGCAAAAATTAATTGCACACTTTGCAACAGCCATGAGGTGCGAACTCGCAGCACTGTGGAAGCAACCAGACTTACCCACGATGATGAAAATTCGGAACAGAATCTGGTACGTTTGCCGGATGGAACAATTGACGAGTCTGGTCAATGACACCGGCACAAATTTCCTAAAAACATGGGCCCCTTGGCTAAACCAATCTGACATCCCTGGGGTGAATGCCACCAACATTCTGCTGTGATAATGGAAGATGCGTTCTCCTCCGGGGCAGCGGCACGGACAAGGACAGGTTAGAGCATTGATAGGGCAGACCTACGATGATTGCGAAGAGACTGGCAGTCGGCGCCCTCAGAACAAACACAGTACTGGTGGTTCAAGAACACAGTCTGGAGACACGTCTCACTTGGCCGTCTTACCTGGCCATTTTACCTGGCCGCCCCCCCCCTGAGTTTGTCTTGTACGTCTTGTAAGTCAGTTAATTTTATTTTTCTTGCAGTTGATATTGTAAAACAAAATGTTGGGTACGAGGGCACTCATATAAGATAATGGGTTGTCAGATATTTTGTGAACTGTACCTTGTCCTAATAATAAAAAACTTTTTTGTTGAAAAAAAAAAAAAGAGGCAGACCATGACTAAGTCTCAACTAAGTATGAATCTCATTAACTTTTTCACTGTGAGAGCAGCAACACATAGAAGATGTGTTTACAAATCACTGTATACTTTTTTCTTTTTTTTTAAATGAAAGCAATAACCCAGAGCACCCATACTAATTACAGGCAGTCCAAGGGGATATCCAACGAAACCCATTCTGGAAGGAGAGTTGAATAGTGAAACCGTTGTAAAGTGAGTCCCATGTTAATCAGTGGCGGTGAGCGTCGGATAACGCATTCCGGTGTCGAAAAATGGCCCGTAGGGTTGCGTTGGATATGCCATTCGTTGTAAAGTGAAACGTTGGATAGCGAGGACTACTTTCAAATATAACTAATCACGTAAACATGAACTGTTTCACTTAAGGAGTGTGAGAGGGGTTTGAAAACAGTATGTTGCTGGACAGCAAGTATCCCCCCCCCCCCCCCCATCCTGTCAATTGAAATTTCTGAGAATGATTTTAATTTCTAGTTGTGCCATTGAAAAGCAGGACCTACAGTCGCATCTCGCTAATTTTAAGTGGAAGTCACTTATTTGAAGCCTTATTCCCAGCCTCAATTATCTTTATTCACTAATTTATCTACAGTTTCACTCTTTGAAGTCAGATTTGTTTGCGAAAATGTGTTTGTTTTTTTTGCACAGAATGATCAGATCTTCCTTATTATTTGCCATTATTCGCTCAGAATTTAAAAGTACTGCTGAACTCCGGGCAGGGGATCAGTGAGAAATGCCAGCCAAAGCTCTCAAAAGAGCCTCCTCTCAGGAGGTATCCAGATTTGTCACTCGGGGGAGACTGCTCAGCAGTGTGGAGCCTGAGGCTACACGTGATGCGATGCTCCGTCCCTGGGACAGCATGAAGAGGCAGAGGAGAGCATGGATGAAGAGGAATGCGGGCAGCAGACCAATTACCCTGAAAGATTTACAGCTGATCTCCAGAGATATTAAAAGGACAGTACAGGCCGATTTCTCCAAAGCTGTGGCAGAATTCAAATCTGAAATAGCGGAGCTGTCTGGAAGGACCTCAGCCCTGGAACAGAAAATGGACTAATCTCTGAAACTACAGGCAAGTACTGATGATGAAGTACTAAGGTTAACTGAGGCGTTAAGGACACTAAAAGATAATATGGAGGACATAGAGAATAGGGAGAGAAGACAACATTTGCGGGTCAGACATATCCCTGAATCAATTACTCCAGAAAAAACACAGGACTATTTAAAAAGACTATTCCTCACCTGGAGCCTAGCCTGGATGAGTCCTTCTTACTGATGGATAGAGTCCACAGATAACTTGGCCCCAGACTATCGTACCCAAACAAATCTGGAGATATGTAGCCATGTAACCTCTGAGTTCTATGCCCGAGTATATACAGTAAGTCCTAGTAAGAGTAGACAGTAATAGGGTTAAACCCTTCTCACATGGCCTAGCATGTGAGCCTCCTCAACCAGGGGAAACATTGTTGCTGTTTCCAAGCAGGTGTCTGGAAACCGTTGGAGCATGTGCCAGGGGGGTGGTGTTACTCCAGTGGTACTGCCTAGTTACTGGGGCTTAGAAGTGGGGCACAACCCTGGTATAAAAGTTGGCTCCCTTCCAAATTTAGGTGGCTGGAGTGTTTTTTCTGGGTTCAGAGTGCTGTGTTCATGCCTTGCGTCTATGGGGGTAAGGAAAGATCAGACCAGCCTAGGAGCCTCAAGCTCCTGGGGTGACTAGTCATGTCCTGCCTAGGGAAGGGATGATACCCCTGGGCTGGGATACTGGAAGAAAAGGGTCCAGTTATGTTCCGTTCTGTTCAGTTGCAATAAATCAGTTGCATTGACTATGGTACTCCAGACTCTATCTACATCATGGGTGTTCCTGTGGGGATAAACCCCTGTCTATGGCAGGAGCCTGCAGGATGGAGGCGCTGCACCATCACTAAAGAGAATCCTGTGCCCCAACTCCCTATAACATCGCAGCGATTCAGCTCCTGAGAACCTGAGAACCAACAGGTGAGCACCACAGCACCATAAGACTTACAAATCTCCTTTAGGGGGGGATAGGGGTGTTACATTTGGAGGTGCTGCTGAGATGGGGACAGTGAAGGATTATTGCATTTCATGTGGGATATTTGCTAAACTGAGAAGTGATGGGACCTTCACTGTATCAAAGTCATTATACTCCCAAACTATTTGCAACCTTGAGATGCTCACTGAAGTGGTGCAGTGGCAGTATCAAGCTCCTGATTGCAAAAGCACGGCTGCTATATCTGAGATGTGACCTGACAAGTCATGGTTTCAGAGCCATTTGAAGACAAAGGACAATTGCTATATCTGAGAGGTGATGGGATTTGCATTGTATCAGAGCCGCATTCAATCCAACTAGTTGCTAGGGGACTGAGATGTGACTGACGCTCATGGTATCAGTCGAGTACATGTGGAGTTGTCCAGGTGTGGATGTCTTGAAATAGAGAACCCCCAAGAAGGAAACGCCAGCGTGTACTCCCCTACTTTATTCATGAACTGTTGCAGGGCTGAGATGTGACTGACCATCATGGTATCAGCCGAGTACATGTGGAAGTGTCCAAGTGTGGATGTCTGGTAAGATGCCAGAACCCCCAAGAAGGAGCTGCCCATCTCACCTACTTTACTGAACTGTTGCTATGTGCTGAGAGGTGACTGATCATCACGGTATCAGCAGAGTACATGCGGAATCAACAGGGATGCCTCTGAGGTACTAGAGCTCCAAGATTGGGATTACTAGTGTGTACTCCCCAATAATAGGGAGTGCATTCGGGTGTCCAGGTGTGGATGTCTTGAAACATAGAACCCCTGTAATAGGGACTTATCTCTGTTAATGCAACTTGTCTCTAATCCAGCAGTGTGCTGGTTAATTGTTGGTGAGCAATTAACCAACTCCACCTGGCTGATTAGAGCTCTCTCAGAAATTGCCTGTTCTGAGACAGGAAAGACAGACAGAGGATTCCTGAGTCTCACAATTGGGGCTGACCCAGGAAGGGCAGATGTCTTGAGCTGCAAAGAGACTGCAGGCTGACAGCAAGACAAAGGGGAGATTTCTAAACCTGGTTCCTGATATTGCTATAGCACACAAGGAGAGCAGAGAGGACTTCCCCTACAGCTACAAGATACAGATAAGACTTTCTTATGGGACTGTTATATATCTGTATATATGTATATATATTTGGGGGTGGTAAAGAGCTTAGCTAACCATCCAGTTAGAGAGGGCTGGACTACATGTGTAGATATTCTCCAAAACGGAGCAGGTTTTTCTTTGTCTTATTTTGAATGTTCTGCTGTGTTAAAGGGCCAGGCGCAATAAAGCCTAATTTTAGTTTCACTTTAAACGGTTTCCAATTGCGTACCTCTGCACACGTCTCTTACAACCCCCAAGAAGGAGCTGCCAGCATGCGCAACGTGAATCGGCCCGCCAAAATCGAGAGAACCGCATGCAGCAATTGCAAGATGCAAGACCCTGTTTTGCAGAACAAGTGTTGCTTGGCGCGAAAGCCATAGCTGCGCCCTTTCTACAGTGTCTGGGACTCCTGGATCCACCAGGGGGAGGAGACCCAGATTTAATTGCCATCACTTTGGGTGTAGCCGGATGCAGCTATCACACTCAAGAAACATATGTGGTGACAGAGCAGATCAGAGCGGTACCTTCTCTGTTCACTCCTTCATTAAACTGTGCCATGTCGGATCAAATTATCCAATGATTTGAGCTTCTAGGAGGACTCCTGCTGCTCCAACTTAATGGCAAAGACTTCCTGCAGTTCTTATGTCCATTATGCGACCGACCAGGCGGAGAGCTAGATGTCACATCTCGCTGTGGGAGTTGTGACGTGTCCTATCTTCAGCCGGTGCTGAAGACCGGCGATCAGTCTGCCACTGCTCTAAACCCTGGGAATGTGCGGAGCTTATATCTATTGATCCGCAAGGTGTTGGTGGAAAATGCCTCTGCAGACTCAGAGAGTCTATATGGACATGATATATGATCTTTTCCACCCTGACAGAAAAGCCCCAACCACCAATTACTGTGGGGAGTATTATAATGTGACTCCCGACTCAGGAGCGGAGTCATATGGAACTGTTGTCTGTGAGGAACCAAAGGGAAGGAGTCTACCCTCCTCTCTGCCTGTGATTTCTACCTCGTATTGCAACCTGCTGGTGACCTTACCTGATTCCACGCTGGCCTTTGGGGGAACCACCAGGGTTATTGTATTATTGTATGTGTTTATTGTTATATTGGCTTACTGTGGAAATCACAGTATAGAAGTTATATTATACCAGATTGTGTACAGTGTTAATTGCTTAGTATTGGTTCCTATGAGGAGTCCTCCCACTCACGCAGGGATCCTCATAGGTGGAGGCGCTGCACTGTGAGATGTAGTATCCCAGGCTCCCCAGAAGCGGAGGCTTTGGCCTTCTGTGAGCCTCACAGGTAACAGCAGCACGCGTAATCGCCCGCGGTTTCCCTTAGGCAGAGGGAAAGGGGGTTACATGTATTGCTTTTGTATGGATTGGGGTTTTTTAATATGGATTTGGGGGTTTTATATGGATTTTTTGAGGGGTTTATATGTATTGTTTTTTTTATATGGATTTGAGGGGGGCGGGGGTTTGTGTATATTTTTGCGGGTGAGGATTTTTTTGTAGGTATTAAGAGGGGTGGGATATTTTGGTATGTATTTTGTGAGGGGGGATGGAATGAGTGTGAGGAGGAGGGATTGAAAGCGTGGTGTAATTGACGGGGGAGAGTGAGAGGAGCAAGGGAGGGAGTAAGAGTGGGACGCAGGGGAGAGAAATACATGTGAGACGGGGGGCCAGGGATTGAGTGAGAGTGGGTTAATTGGAGGGGGAGAGGTGAGACGTAGGGGAGAAAAAAAGCATGGAAGAGGGAGGGAAATAGAGGATGCTCGCGAGGTGTGAAATAGGGGGGGGCTCACATGACCACCGACGGGGGAGGGCAGTCATAACTCTAGTCCTGGGCCCCGGGAAATCTGTCTGCGGCCCTGGTAACCGGTATTCTTGATGTGTACTATAACGTGTCATTTGATACTGTACACAGCAAGTCAAAGTTTCACTTTTTATATTCTTTGCCCGATTTTGTCCATGCCTCATGCTTATATTGACTTTGTTTCTACAGTATGCGCCGTAAACGTTTACATGACTACTGCTAATTACTGTGTGTACTAACAATGCTAAATAAGGATGTTGTTCCTGAAATTACATAACATCCCCTACCTTGTTTATAAAATAATGAATGGGAATAATGATAAACAAAGGAAATTCATGTTTCATTCCCAACCTATATGGTCCACGACCAAACAGGAAACATGCTGCATTTATTGTTTTAACTGTGTGTGAATGCATTTCTCACAGTCCTGAGGTTAGTGCCACACAATGACCTATCATGACATAAAGGAAACAATTGTTTTGATTTTAATCTCTTTATAGCTGGGAGCAGTTCTCAGAGTCCATCCAGCTTTCAATCACTGTATTTAGTGCCCATAAAAACACAAATATTAACCCTTTTAGCACTGAGGGGGAAGCAATGCATTGCATGGCACTAAATGAGTTAATGTGAAATTGTCATGCAAATAATAATAATAATAGAGATGATACCGGGGACATAACTGAGAATATCATGTTTATAAACTCAGATTTGTAATATCTCATTATTTGGTTATTGGCTGATAACAATGAGCTTTGTCAAGTAAATGGACAGACTTGTAATACAGAATGTTTCAAGGATGAAAACAAAACACATCAGCTTTTCATGGTATTAGTTATAACAGTAATAGTCATTTAAAGTAAATTAATGTATATTATAGGCTAAAGCAGTCAAATTCCGGGCATTATTGCAATTCCTGCCCTCTGATTGGTTAAAATTCCGGGCATTATCCAATCAGTAATGCCCGGAAATTTAGCTGCTTGTAAAGTGTTGATTTCAATGTGATTATTTTCAGCCAATCAGTTTTCAGAAGAGCTGAGACAGGGCAGGGGATTGGTCTAAAAGTAGGAATAGCTCTGAGACAGGGCAGAGGATTGGTTAAGAAGTATCAGCCACGGGTTGACTCCTCCCCCTTGCTCCGTGAACTGAGAAGATTCAGTTGAATTGGTGGGGGAGAGAGAGAGTCTGCAAAGCAAGCGAGTGTCTGTCTGCAGTTTGTTTCTGTGTGTGTGTGTGTGTGTGTGTGTGTGTGTGTGTGTGTGTGTGTGTGTGTGTCTCGTCAGCAGCAGCAGCAGCAGCAGCAGCAGCAGCAGCAGTGTTTATGAGTGTAGCAGCAGCTGTATGTGTGCTGTGCTGTGCTGTTGTATTTGTGTGTAGCAGCAGTTTGTGTGTGTAGAGGTGCTGTGTTGTGTTGTGTGTAGAGGTGCTGTGTTCTGTTGTGTGTAGAGGTGCTGTGTTGTGTGTAGAGGTGCTGTGTTGTGTGTGTGTAGAGCTCCAGTGTGTGTGTGTGTGTGGCTGTGTGTGAGGAAGTGATGTGTTGTATGTGTTGTGTGTGTGTGTGTGTGTGTAGCAGCAGTTTGTGTGTGTGTAGATCTGCTGTGTTGTGTGTTGAGCTGCTGTGTTGTGTGTGTGTCAGTGTCAGCATCAGCATCAGCAGCAGTGTTTATGAGTGTAGCAGCAGCTGTGTGTGTGCTGTGCTGTTGTGTTTGTGTGTAGCAGCAGTTTGTGTGTGTAGCAGCAGTTTGTGTGTAGAGGTGTTGTGTGTAGAGGATCTGTGTTGTGTGTAGAGGTGCTGTGTTGTGTGTAGAGGTGCTGTGTTGTGTTGTGTGTAGAGGTGCTGTGTTGTGTGTGTAGATGTGCTGTGTTGTGTGTGTGTGTAGAGCTCCAGTGTGTGTGTGTGTGTGTGTGTGTGTGTGTGTGTGTGTGTGTGTGTGGGGATATCACTGATCTATGCATCTCTGTTTTCCCTGCTCTGTTCTATTGTCTATACGTATTTATATTGTTACTTCTAGTTGCATCTTTTATATGTATTTTTTGATACTATCTATTTTAGTACTAATATTGTGTTTCTTTTATTCCAGCATGTTTTTAATTATTTATGCTAGGTTTAGTTTATATGTTTATAAAATCTTTTTATTATGTATGTAGTTAATAAAGTTGTTGTTTTAAAAGTAATGATTTCATCTTCCCTATCACTTTAACCATTACCTAGTCTAGATGATTGGTACATTTTTAATTGTTTGACCAATGAGACATCTTTGTTAGGTACTTAAGACCTCTGGGTAATGGCTAAATTATTCCCTGAAGAAGTAGTTTATTCTACGAAACATGTTGGATGATTTTTATCTAGTGCCTTAATATTGCCATTGCCTCCATTGGCTTCACCCTGCTAGTATTACTCCCAGTGGTAATTTTGGGCATATGAGAGACTTTGAGAGACTTTGAGAGACTTTGACTGCCTCCCTGCCGGTTCCCTCGCTGCTGCGGAGACTGTGACGTCGTCACGCAGTATCCTGTGACGGAGCGACAACGTGGCACGCCGAGTGTACCCTTGCAGAGCTGAGGTCTTACCCCCGTACAGTGGATCTGCTCGCTGAGTTACACGAGCTGCACCAGACGGCTTGGAAGCGCGAGGGGTCCCACCAAGCACCAATACCTGCAACGGAGCGTGGTTGCTGTAAAGGGAAATCCCCTTGGGAGCGATGTACTGCTGGATGAGGGGTTTTGGACATTAATCCTGCTCCTGAACCAACGTAGCGCCCCCGCTGAGAGAAGCAAGCTGCAGACTCTTCTGACAACAGTTGCTGAGTGGTAACTTGTGTGAAACACACTAAATGCACCTATTCCACTGTTTTGATGTACGCAGATTTATTACCCTGTAATTACTAATACATAGCATTACTTGCTTCACTATTTGGCGTTGTGCGCTGTTTCTTTTGTTTCCATTTCTTAGAGTGTGGGGGGTGCTGAGCCACCCCCTGTGTTTATAGCAGCAGACGCCTCTACAAATACACGGTTATGTGATATAATTTTCTTCATATATACACCCTCACTGTGGTTATTGTGATTTATTTCTTGGTCACTTATTTATGTGGTTTAGTCACTGCACTATATTTATATTCTAAATTCTGGGTTAGATAGTAGCGCACAGTATTTTCTCTGTCCTTTATTGATGAGCCTGGTTAACCCCTTCACCATCACAAAGTGGATCATCACGCTTCGGGAAGTTCATGGATGGCAAAGACAAAATTGATGGGTTTCTCAGGAAGCCCAGTGTCACAGATACAAGGTACCAGAGCGGGACTGGGTTTTGCGGCTTGACCCATAATTGCCCAATGCGGCCAAAGAGACTTTGCAGGCAAACGCACACAAGGATAGCAACAGACATGTGAAGGCCCTCCTGCTCACCCAGTATGCACTCACCCCAGAAACGTACCGGGGCATGTTTTGGTCCGAGGAGAAACGGCCCAGAGAGTCCTAAAAACTGTTTGCCTCCTGCATGGCTTTGCATGGGGGACAGTGGGTGGCTGGGTATGGTGCTACTAAGTAATACTTGCTTCTAGACTTAATCAATAAAGAACAGTTTTTGCAGCAGTGCCCCGCGGACGTGTGGGAATGGATCTTTCACCGCAAGCCAAAGACTTACACAGACGCTACAAAACTGGCTGATGAGTTTGTCACCAGTTGGGTGGTGTTGCGAAAGAAAGGGGCTACCCAGGACACAGCCACTTCGGCCATGTAGGCCAAAAGCACTCTTCAGTGGAAGAGTAAACCTGCAGCATCAGGCAGGGCACCCAAAACTGCAGAGCTCCGACATGAAAGGAGGTGCTACCAGTGCATCAAGCCGGACTGTTTGGACCATCCGAGGTCCAGTGGAACCCATCAGGGGCAACGCTCTCCAGCTGCGAAGTCAAGTACAGTCATCGAACAAGCCCTGCGAGGAACCTCCACGGAAAGATCTGGACTTGCCACCCAGGAACCAGCAGCAGAGACAGAGGGACATCAGATTGCAACAGTCGGGATGCAATCCAATGATGTCCGGCAGAGGCATCTGAGACCAGTGACCATTGGAGCTCGCCAAGCAACCGGCTTGCTCGATTCTGGTGCCGCTGTTCCTCTGGTCTGACCTGATATTTTTGGCCAGAGGATTGCTCCCGGGCACCGGGATGCAAGTGATCATGCCGGACGGAGGTCCAAAGTCCCTCCAGGTTGCCCGGGTCTTTCTTTACTGGTGTGTCAGACGTGGCATGAGGGAGGTGGGGTATTGCTTGTGTTAGATGCTGAGGGCCTCCTTGGCAATGACTTGGAGTATGTAACATTCATTTTCATGGCAGAGCTGGCTCCTGTTGCAGCGATTACCAGGAATCAGTCATCAGGAGTTGCACCTGAAGGATCCGTCGTCCCCCTGCAATTGGGTCCAACAGTTCCAGTCATCTCTGAGGAGACCAGTCAAGTAAGCTAGACTGGATCGCCACAGTGTACTGACTTACCTTCTCCTTTACCTGTTCCTTGTTCCCCAGACTTAGAGACTAAGGAAGGTTGGCCAGAATTAGGGACACAGTTTAGGGATGCAGTGAGGTCTGACCCCAGCTTTGAGCGCATGAGGCTCCGGGCGTCCGAACCTAACTTGAACAGTGGGTCAGAACTGTTCTCATGGCACCACTGGCCCTTAAATAGAGAGCAGATGGCTATGGGTCTAGATAGTGTCTGGACCGGAAGGCAACAGTTAGTGGTACCAAGAGAGTATAGGCACCAGTTGTTAAAGGTAGCCCACTCGATTCCACTAGCGGGGAATCAGGGGGTCACTCGGATGAGAGCCCAGCTGTTGCAATGTTACTACTGGCTGGGGGCATCAGGGGCTGTGGCAGATTTCTGCCGCTCCTGTGATGCCTGCCAGAGAGTGGGTAAAGTGGTTGACCGTGTAAAGGCACCCCTGAACCCGTTACCGGAACCTGTTACTGTAATTGGGGAGCCTTTCTAGAGGGTAGCTATGGACATAGTGGGATCCTCATGATACCTGGTTGGTCAGGAAAATGTACATTCTCACGGTGGTGGATTTTGCCACCCGGTACCCTGAAGCTGTAGCATTTGCCGCCATCGATGCTAGGGCTTTGCCGCCATCGATACTTGGGCTTTAGCGAAGGCATTGCTAGTTATTTTCACTAGAGTAGGTTTCCCTAGTTAGATTCTAACCAATCAAGGGTCGCAATTCATGAGTGAATTGCTACAGTGTCTCTGGGTTGTGTGCGGTGTGAAGCACCAGCGCACGACCCCTTACCATTCCCAGACCAACGGTCTATGCGAAAGGTTTAATGCTACCCTGAAGCAGATGCTGCAAGCTTTTATAGAGGCTGAAGGGAAGGACTGGGAGATTCACCTACAGCATTTGCTGTTTGCATACTGAGATATACCGCAAGAATCTACCGGGTTCTCTCCCTTTGAATTACTATTATAAGGAATCGGGGAACGGGTCCCCGTGGTGTGCTCCCTCCTTACCTTCCACTGCACACACTCCTTCTGCAAGGATTCTCAGGGCATGTCCCCCGCAGCGTGCATCGTCTTAGTGCACCTGATAGAGCATGCGCGCCCACGGAGGGCTTTCAGGAATTCCATGGAACTTATCTCTGCCCCTCCACTTGTGATGCGTGACCGCCCTGCATGGCATGCACACGTGATGTGCGTGCACCGCTCTCCAGCTGCGTGTCAACTCTTACCACCCTCACCTGTCTCCTACACCATTCACAGCTTATCCCTGCCTCCGTTGTGCACACACCTCTGCTCCTCTCCTCTGTCCCATTGGTTCCCTCCTGCTATGTATACTCAGCTAGTGCATTCACACGTTGGCTGAGCATAGTCATAGGTGACCTTGTGTTCCTACTTCCCTGTAACTGCCTTGTTCCTGTTTCCTGCTTTACCTTGTTGCTGCTTGTCTCCCTGTGTACCAACCCGACTAGACTTTGGACCATTCTCTGGATTACTGACCCCGGCTTGCCTCTGACCTTCCGTTACTCTCCATCCCTGACCATGGCTAACAGACACTCGACTACTTTTCTGGCTCATACCCTAGACCATGGCATTCCGGACTTCGACTATCCACCTGGCACCTACCTACGATCTTGACAAGTACTACGACTAACCCACACTCTCCAATCCAGACCCGGCTATATTGACTATCCACCCTCCAGGTGTACCTCCGCTGCTGTGGGTGCGCAGTTTCATACTTTTCCATCTCAGCACCGGGGTCCTGCCTTGTTTGTGGTGAGCGCAAGCGTTACAATATGCTCAGCCCAACGAATGTGGACCCCACTGAGGTGGACAAAGAAAATCCCTTGTACTGTCTTGCTCACGTAGAGCTTCAAGTCAGTTACACCATGACTTTGCAAAACTTTCTCTACTGCAGCCTGTCTAGAGGCCCGACACCTACAGCAACAGTTTCTTCCACTCTGGAGCAAACCATGTTCACTGTACTGCGTCTTCCTATGCCTAACCGCTATGCTGGTGACACCCAGGAGTGCAGAGGTTTCCTTAATCAGTTTGAGATTCAATTCGAATTAACCCCCTCTCGTTTTCCCTCTGCAAGGTTTAAAGTAGCTTACATTGTTGCTCTGCTGACTGGTGACGCCTTGGTCTGGGCATCCCCTGATAGGGAACAAAGACCAGAGATTATGCAGGATTACCCCTCTTCATAAGATAATTCAAGAAGATGTTTGATACCCCAGGTAGCAAGATCACATCGGCATCCTCTCTTTTTCATATTTCCCAAGGTTCACGTCCAGTCGCTAAAAACACCCTGGAGTTCAGGACTCTTGCTGCACAGACTAATTGGAATGATGAGGCGTTGTCTGCAGATTTCTGGCAGGGTCTAAGCGAGTCCCTCAAGGATCAACTGGCTGTTCAAGACAGACCTACTAAATTAGAGGATCTCATTGCGGTATGTATTCATGACTACCAGCGTCTCCAGGAGAGAAAGTTTGAATGATCTAACTCCCGGCCTCTTCCGGCCAGATCCTCTATCCATAATCTTGTGCCTATAGATCCTTCGCTTTCTAATGATTCTGAATCTATGCAGCTGCAAAGCTACCGATTATCCTTTACTGAGAAACAGCGCTGGCGGGACAGTGGACTTTGTCATTATTGCGGTCATCCAGGTCATCAATTGGCTCGTTGCCCACTCAAGTCGGAAAATGCCAGCGCACAATGAGGTATAGTCACATTTGGCACTATCTCTTCTTCCTCTTCTTCCCAGGAAACTTTGCCAAACCGGATCATGCTTTCCGTTCTCCTTAAGGGTGCCAAGTTCCAGGGGGGCTATACACTAAGCTCCGATAAGTTATTTTAAGAGCGCAAAGTGCCGTTTAAGGCCAATAAAGGCTGCTACGCGATTCACTAAACAGTAATAACAGCGCTTTATCTGCCTTAAAAGGCATGTTTTTCTGGCCTTCGCGCAAAACCCGCCCGATCAGGCAAAAATCCCCGCAGTATTCTCTAAACAGCGCTAAGTTAATCATGCTTTAAAAACGGCCTGGAAATAACGAGCCAGCTAAAGGCAGGCGCAAAAGGTGCTGGACTTAGAAACAATTCTTTGTTTACCTTTTTGCAGGCACAACATCCATACAACAGGCCGGCGGGTGTCCCCGGCTGACCCCGCGGGGGTCCCCAGTTGATCCCTGCAGGAGTCCGGGGGTCCCCATGGATGTCCGGGGGTTCCCGCGGATGTCCGGGGGTCCCCACGAGTCTGCGGTACCAATGGTGTGCTCCCTCCCCAAAAAAAACAATATTTGTAAAAAAATACACCCCTCTCGCCCCCTAACACATACACTACATTAATGGGCAAAATTACTATTATTCACATATGGATAATAATGCATTTGCCCATTTAAAATACATTCATCATAATAAATAAAATAAATACATCTTTCACTCACCCCTGACAGGCACCCCCAATGAAGGCCATTCTCATCCTCACCCAGTCCCTGCCCTCCAGTGCTGCAATAAATACACAAGAATAAAAATCAACAATATAATGTCCCCTAACCCCTTAATCACCTTAGCGGTTAGTAACAGCTACAGTAATTAAGGGGTTAACCCACCCTCCCCAACAACTCACTCGGGAGGCCTAACCACCCTCAATATACATTACCATATTTAATAAACATTAAAACATAACCCACCCACCCCTGTGCCCCCATAAAAACATGATTTATTATTTTACATACAGGCTTAATACCCCCAGGAGAATTGGTGGATTGGTCAGCGCACGGGTTTTTCGCTCACAGGATGAAAAGAGAAAATGAGGGACACGTGATTAGTGTCAAGCCATACAAAACATTTAACCAGTAGTATAATGTGGTTGTTTAATAAAAAATGGATAAATAATGAATAAAAAATGCTTGGATAAAAAATGCTTGGATAAAAAATCTTTTAAAACACTTACTGAATTGGGGCTTGGATGCAGATGTCTAAGTAAAAATACTTCAATGGAAAAAAGGTTTCTGTGGTTGGTGGTGGTGTGAGGGATGGGACATAAAAATAAAAATATATATAGAGGGACTGTGGGGGCCGGTGATTGCGCGCTTGTGTGCAGCCTGCTGCCAAACAGGAAAAGTGATGCTGCTTGTGCAGTTTTTTTACTGAGCAGGCTGTTTTTTACTGTTTTTTACTGCACAAGCAGCATCACTTTTCCTGTTTGGCAGCAGGCTGCACACAAGCGCGCCAGTCACCGGCCCCCACAGTCCCTCTATATATATTTTTATTTTTATGTCCCATCCCTCACACCACCACCAACCACAGAAACCTTTTTTCCATTGAAGTATTTTTACTTAGACATCTGCATCCAAGCCCCAATTCAGTCTTTTAACAAAGTGTTTTAAAAGATTTTTTATCCAAGCATTTTTTATTCATTATTTATCCATTTTTTATTAAACAACCACATTATACTACTGGTTAAATGTTTTGTATTGCTTGACACTAATCACGTGTCCCTCATTTTCTCTTTTCATCCTGTGAGCGAAAAACCCGTGCGCTGACCAATCCACCAATTCTACTGTCATTACAAGAAGATTCCGGGCTTTATCTTCTCTACAGGTCCAGCTGCAGAAAACAACAAGGGCAAGTATACACTACCCCTTATTTGGTTACACATTACAACATAGGCCACACCACAAGCCTAATAAATAAGGGAGCGCCCCAGCCTCTATTCCTTTTTTAATACCCCCAGGCCTACGGTATTCCCTGGTGGTCCTGACGGATGTCCACAGGCCCCAAGTGCACCAGAGGGAGGTGCCCAAATGGTGTAGGGGTCTCCGGGTGTCCTCACTAGGCTCTGTGGGCCTCCAGGTGGTCCCCGCGGGTCCCCGTGAGCCACAATTGGGTCCACGGGTGGGACCGCGAGTGTCTGGTGGTCCCCCGGTCATTCCCACTGGTGTCTAGGGTCTCTTGGTTGATTCCCACGGGGATCTGGGGGCCTTCAGGTTGTTCCCATGGATGTCTGGAGCCCTCGGGTGGTTCCCTTGTTGATTTAGCCTGTCAGCCAATGATATTTCAAGTCTGTTCTATTTAAGATGCATGTGTATGATTAGTAACTATCCTTGAGAAAGTCAGCTGAAGCTGACGAAACGCCGTTGGGTGATGTTATCATGCACACGTGACCACGTGACCACGCTACCATGAGGTGCTGTGTTGTGTACTGAGGACACTTTGCTTGTGCTGCTGTAATTAGCTGTTATAGAGCTATGATTTAACACAGAGGCTGGAGGAAAGCTGAGCACATTGGAGCTGTGTGGAAGTTGGAGCCAGTGTCCTTTGACAACGACAAACACTGACTTTTCCTACAAACAGAGTGCCAGATGATTTCAAGCCTCAGCAGTGGTATTGTACCTCTTAAAAGCAAAGAAACCCTTATGTGATTTTTACCTCTTGTTTTCTTGTAAGTGCGCATTACCATTTTTTACCTTATAATAAACTCCTATTTTTGGTAATGCACTAGGGTTGTGCGCTGTTGTCTTTTTTTCTTGCAGATATATATATATATATGATACGAACCAATCCAAAGACCAGTAAAGAGACAGCACACCGCACGGGGTTAATCCAAAAATCTATATTCACAACATGAAATACACGTAAGCCAACGTTTCGGTCCCACAGAGAGACCTTCCTCAGGGCCGTGCAACCCACAAGTGCAAGTGACCACACATATATACCCTCACCCATAGTGCAATGCAAACAAAGGGAACCAATCACCAACATGCAATCAGACAGAATATGCAACATAGCTGTGCTCCGTGCCCCCTCCCCTATTACCTGATTATCCAAATGACTCATCATGACATGAGAGTAGGCACTTAAACTATTAGGAGAAAGACACCCTTTAGACACTGGTCCCAGGGTCTACTGCCCTTGCGGGGGAAGGTCGCGCACCGCGCATCTGCAGTGGGCCAAAACATATTGACTGCCGGAGCGCCAGCAAGGAGAGTACGCCGCGCATCACAGCTGTGAGCAGACGCCTCATTGACTCTCCCTGGCCACCAGGGACGCCGGCAGCGCAAAACGCACATGCGCAGTCTGAAAAACCGCCTCGGTGCACAGTTACCCACACACTGACAGTAATAATGGGCTAAACAGAATAGTAATAAACAGAGCGTTAAGGTGAACCACAGGGGGACAGGTAGAGGTATAGAGCACAAGGAGCGCATAGCATCACCATAGTATATAAGGACAAAGGAAGTGCAAAAGTGCAGAGGGAGTGATGCAACAGAGTATGAGTGACAAACATAAAAAAGGCATAATGCAAAATCAAGTGAAAGCAGGGAGACTGCTACAAAAAGCAGCTAAGTGATCAAAAAAGTGTATTGAAAGAATAGACACAAGACCGACGTTTCGGTCCACGAGTGGGACCTTTCTCAAGGTGGTGCGTATATATATATATATTTTAAGGGCATGCATATATACAAAGAATTGGTTAAGGATTTCAAATACATACCAATATAAAAACATCACATTGCAAAATCAAACACAACACATCTCAAAATCAAAACACCACATAGCAAAATCACATCACATAGCAAATCCAAACATCACATAGCCAACTAAATATCTGACAAATGCCAATCAATCAATTGAATGATACAGTGTGTACATGATGCAAATAATCTGTGCATCATGTAACACTATGCCAATCAATGTTCAAACTAAAAGAAACAATTACAAACATAATGCAATCCCATCCAAACAATAAGAAAATAAAAACAAAGCAACAAGTAAACCAAAATAAATTACCATCAATTAATACAATCCAAAATCAATTACACAATTCACTATTAAAATCCCAAAACCAAACAATTCTGAAATAAAGTAACACCATCAGCCAAAATCTAACTACAAAAAAAGCCACTATTAAAAAGCAAGTCTCCCCCTGAAAAAAACTATTTAAAACACCACTGAAAATTACATGAAACAAATAAAAATATAAATTACATTGCAGAAACAGTTATAAACAAACAAGCAAACCACAGCTGCGGCCGCCTTTATCCTAATGCGGCGGGATCCACGGCGCTCTGCTAACCGCGGCCAGATGCGGTATATTTTCTTTTTTTCCGTACCGCTTTCCGGTATGTTAGCGCTCGGATTTTTAGCGCTGTCCGCTATACTGCAATACCGTCTAAAAACACAGGTGGGCGTTCACGAGCTGTCTTATAGGTCTAATAAGTCTAATGCATGTCTAATGCATTATGCCTGTGTGTGCGCGCGCAGTATTTGTAAAATGGAGGATTTACAGTATACAGTATTACAAAAATATAGCGTTGCATCTTCTTCGAATATAAAATGATCACATTTCTATACAGTATTGTATGTACTGTATTACAGTATTTTGTAATCAATACTTTTACTTGTTTTCATACTCTTTTTATATTATGCGTGTACCGTACAGTACTGTATGTCTCATTTGAACATTGTTGAAACGGATAGGCGTGTTACAGTATCACATTTCGGCACATACAGTGCTCTCCCTCTCGCCCCCGCACACACACGGCTAAAGTACTATTTCAACTTCTTATCTACAGTTCAGTACACCTCTCCCAGCCAGATGGCTTTCTGGCTTCAATCATCCCGAACCTGTCATCACATTCCGGCATGTATAATGTACAGAGCCTGGTGTCACATTTCAGCGCCTGCGTGTAATCCTCTTTGGAAAGGGACCTAGTTGATGATTAATGCGCATGCGTGTTAAACTTCACATTCATGTGGAAGTTCAAGCCTGGAAAAAATAAATATTTCTTTTTTTTTTTTTAATGTTTCGTTTCCAGACATGTGTGTCTGCATAAAAAATCTTGTTATTCTGATATTCTATCAGTACTGTAGCTTTTTAATGCGACACTGGTCATTCACATGCTTTATGTGATTTTTATTGATTTGGGGGTCTGGGGATCAAAACATTATGATGACCAGTTGAAAGTATTGTCTTTGAACTACAGTACAGTACAGCTAATCCTTCATGCAGCTTTACCCCCCTCCCCCCCGCAGACACACACAAGGCTCAAAGATTTCAACTTCTTATCAACACCTCACGTAAAACTATTCATTTTCATAAGCTTGGCTTTGTGCTTTTAATCGTCCCAGCCGAGCGTCACATCCCTGCGCCTGCGTGTAATCCTCTTTGGGAAGGGACCTAGTTGATGATTAATGCGCATGCGTGTATAACTTCACAGTCATGTGGAAGTTCAAGTCTGGAAAAAATAAATATTTTTTTTTTTTTTTTATGTTTCGTTTCCAGACATGTGTGTTTGCATAAAAATTCTTATTATTCTGAAATTCTATCGGTACTGTAGCTTTTTAATGCGACACTGTTCATTCACATGCTTTATGTGATTTTTGTTGATTTGGGGGTGTGGGGATCAAAACACTAAGATGACCAGTTGAAAGTATGTCTTTGAACTAAAGTACAGTACAGCTAATCCTTCATGCAGCTTTACCCCCCCCCCCCCGCAGACATACACAAGGCTCAAGGATTTCAACTTCTTATCAACACCTCTCGAAATCCATTCATTTTCAAAAACTTGGCTTTGTGCTTTTAATCGTCCCGAGCCGAGCGTCACATCTCTGCGCCTGCATGTAATCCTCTTTGGGAAGGGATTTGATGATTAATGCGCATGTGTGTATAACTTCACAATCATGTGGAAGTTCAAGTCTGGAAAAACTAAATATTTCTTTTTTTTTTAATGTTTCGTTTCCAGACATGTGTGCCTGCATAAAAATGCTTGTTTTTCTGATATTCTATCGGTGCTGTAGCTTTTTAATGTGACACTGGTCATTCACATGCTTTATGATTTTTATTGATTTGGTGATGTGGGTATCAAAATACTATGATGACCAGTTGAAAGTATGTCTTTGAACTACAGTACAGTACAGCTAATCCTTCATGCAGCTTTGCCCCCCTTCCCCCCCACAGACACACACAAGGCTCAAGGATTTCAACTTCTTATCAACACCTTGTAAGGAATCCGCTCCTCGGTTTGCTGGTTGCCTTACCTTGCAGACTGTGCATATCCGGGCATTCCCTTGATTATTTACTGCAGCCTGGATTCACTCACCAAAGCATACGCCACAAGCCCCTTCTGTTATTGGCTTACTGACCTTTAAGTATTGCCTTCCCACAATGCTCCCGCCGAGCATAGTCCTTCCTGGATGTCACAAGTGTTCTGCCATAAGCCCGGGCTTGTCTGTGTGTTGTAATAACCTCTCAAGTTGTTATTCCCTAGTTCCTGAGGCCTGCTGCTAGTCTTCATGCAGGGGCCTATATTTCCTGATTACCCTGTGTATCCTGAGGCCGGCTGCTAGGCTAGCAGCGGGCCGTTCTCTGTGCTGAAGTGGATACTCTTCATGTTATACTAAGATCCCTGTTTCCTGAGGCCGGCTGCTAGATCGCACGCAGAGGCTCGTTCTCTGTCTTTGTGTTGAAGCAGGTCTCTCCAGTGTTGACTTCACCCCCTGTTTCTGAGGCCTGTTATCCTTCTACTAGAGCCTATTACTGGTTCTGGCGTGCGTTCTACATTGCAGAGGCCGTGTCGGGTTTCCTGTGCGAGACGGAGGATTCTCCAGTGCGTTACTTCAGCTTCCAGTTTCCTGAGGTCGGCTCTCTTCCTGTAGAGGCCGGTTCTACGATCTGAGTCTGTAGCCTCTCCTTGCACAGGCCGCTCTGGACTCTTGCGATGGAAGCACTGGTTTACCAGTGCTGCCTGGCGGTGTGCCCAAGTCCAGTCTGCCTATCTTTCCTGGAGCTTACCATGGGCCATGGTCGCCGCATGCGCAGAACCCAGCCGCGCTCACGCTCCTAAGCAGAAGGGGGAACGTCTGATCCTGTGACGCATACTGCTTGAATAATGGTACACCTGATCTTTCTGTCATGAACCTGGCTTGTCCACTGATGATGTACTTTCTCAGTCCCGACCCTGCTACGGTACGACTACGAAACTGCGAATCCGGATCTGCCTGCGCGGCTAAGGTTGGTGCTTATACAACCCCATCAGCCACGTGGTCCGGTCCCGGTTTGTGGCGAGCTACAATCGTGACAGTATGCTCGGCCCCACAAAACCGGACCGCTGCTTTGGCGGAGGTTGGTATGTGTGTACGAACTATGTCCAGGCTAGCGCTACCATTCCCACTATGAAGGCCAGTATCTGTGTGAAATAATAGCCCTACTGAAGACTGTTTACGTATGAGGTTTAACCCCTTTGCATGCAATGCCGTTTGTGATTCGTTATTAAGGCTTGCAGCATCAGAATTAAAACAGTCTAAGTCCGATGTATTTGCTCCCCTGATTCCCCTTTAACCTGGATAACGTGTACCCTATGGAACTGGCCGACGCCCAAGTGGCACTCTATGCCTGGCCCATCACTGGACATTCATCTAGGACAACAGGGCACCCTCCTCATGTTGGCTCAGTCTTCAAGATATACTCCATGTATGTTCCGTACACTAACATTCGCATAAAAGAACAGGACCCCCTCCTTGCCAGTTACGCTGCTGCTCGGCAGATCACCCTATGCTGCCAGTCCTGTTGCTAAACCTGGGGGGTACCTCCTCTCCTAAGAATGGCCAAACCATCTCTCTGTCGCTGCCCGCTAAGGAAGAAGCTGCCACGCTCCTAATCTCTGGTTAACCTCCCCAGTTGTGTCCCTGAGGTTATTACCGTTTCTTAACCCCTGCTATCGGCATCATGAGTCCCCCACTGTAAATCTGCATCCCCAGGTCAGTGTGTCCTCCCTAGCACCAGAGAATGAATCCTGTTTGCCCTCTTTTTCACTAACCCAATCTAAGCTCTGTTTCCCGAGGTTTTTCTGTTTTTAACTACTGCTAGTCTGCTCTGTGTGGTCCCATTGTTAACCCTTGTATTCCGCAGACTAAAATGTTAGGTCTCTAGGGCAAGAAGCTGAACCCCCTATGACCCCGCTCTCGGAGACTAGCGTATCTTTCCTTAATTCTCAGGTACAGCCTAACTCAAAACCCTTGAGGTTTTTCCTATGTTAACCTCTGCAGGTCAGCCCTATGAACCTCCCTTGGTAAATCCCTGTAGTCTGCCAGTCAAGGACACCTCCTTAGCTTCAGAGGATGAACCCCTTATGTCCCCTGACTCAGCTAAAATTCTCGGGGCTATGCCTCCTGACCTTTCAGCATAATACTGGCTCCAGTTAAAAGTATTCTGGAACCGTTTTGTTCCCTAAGCCTGTTCGCAGAATCCCCACTCCTAGGTGATGTCGCTGACCCCGTCTGTCACTCAGAGAGCTGAGACCCTCCTTCTGAGCATAGACCCTTTCGTGGAATCGGTAGTCGTTTCTGTTTTGTCCCAGACACACTTTCCCAAATACCCACTTCAGAGACCAGCACAGTTGTGATTGCCCCCCTTGTACTGTCTGTGTTCTCCTTTTCTCAAACGCTTGGGGTTTAAAAGCGTAAAGTGTCATATGCCCCTCCTGGGGTTTATGTGGGTACAAGGAAGGTTCGCTGACACACTGTTTTCACTCAGAAGTGACGCTTTTCATATGTGCTAGCTAGAAGCCTGCACACAGTTTTCCCCTCTCTCTCAAAATTTGCCTTGTCGGTCCTGATACTCTAAGAGGTAAAGGCCTCCCTTCAGATTCAAATCTCTTCCTATAGAGGCCGTCTTGCTGTTGGTTCCCCTGATTTCTCTGCCCTTGCTAAACCTCAGTCGCCGCCGCACTGCATCAAATATGCCCCAGCAACCGTTGGGTTACTGTGGGGTAAAATAAAACTCCTGTCTTAAAGGGTACTTTCTCACACAAGTCCAGAAACCTAGAACCTCAGTGATTGTATTCAGTAACTCTATCACTATATCTGATTTTCTCACTAGTCAAAACCTGACATCCTCACCACTGGTAGGAGTCCCGTTTTCATTCAGAATTTTTGCACTAGTTAACACGCATATTTATGTTTTTGTCATGACAAGCACATCTGTGGTAGGTCCCTTGCAGGTTTGGATAAGACTCCTTTTCTTCTAAGGTTTGCTATGAGAGTTTCCATGGTTCCAACTGTGCACTGTTGTCTCTCTAACTCCCATCATTATTCCCCATTATCAGTCATTGACTCTCAAGCACCAGCTCCTGACGCTGGTTCTCCTATCAGTAACCACCTGCATTTGCTTGGATGTTTCTGTTATGGATTTCGAGCCTCCAGCTCCGGAGTCAATTCTTTACTGCTGCTGTTTTGTTTTAGTCTCTCAGGTCCTGTCACCCGAAGTATGGACTTCAGCTTCTGATGTTAGCTCCCCTCCCTCCCGCTACCCTTGCTGGCCTGATTCTCAGGTTTCTGATTTAAAGCCCCAAGCCTATTCCTACTCCCCAGACATACTATCTCCCACTGAGGGTTCTACAGAAGTTGGGAGTTCCCCTGCTGATTGGCTTCTCTGCCTCTGCGAACCATGGTTTTCCCCCTCGGAACCTTCTGTTGCCCTGTCTTTTCTGTGTTGGAAAACTCTGTACGTATCCCAAGATTTCGGTCTCTATGCCTGTTTATCTCTGCCTTGTCACTTCTCATACCAATACCTGGAAATGCTCCCACCCACCCTGTACCCCTCGCTGACCACTACCTGGGAGACCTCTGGAGGAGAAGTCCCTCCTCAATATCATGCAGAAGTCAGCCAAGACTTTGTCTGTCCAAAGGTCGCCCTGAGTATATTCGATCAACTATGCGATGCTGCTTATCTGAAACTCTGGTCCCATTACTAAAGACGGGCTCCAGATGGGGGTTCTTCTGCCGTTTCTGCTCCTGAAACCCTGGTTCTTCACAGCCGGATTTCCGCAAAGCCATTTCGCGGGGGAGCCAATACCAATGTTGTCTCTACCACCACTCTCATATCCTAGAACAGTACTCACCAAGGAACTGCTCGTTTACGGATCCCCTTTCCGCCTAAAAGACTTTAGGAAAACTCGTGGTCCCCGAGACCATAGATGGTCCTGGTCTGGCCGCAGTTCTCTCTGGGGGGGGGTGGGGGATATGCAAAGGAGTGCCCACGAGTCCTCTGGACCACGAAACTCTACCCCCAATCCTAGACAGTTCAGGAATAATTCCAGGTCCCCAACTATGAAGTGGTCAGTAGCCCAAGGTCTCACGTCAAGGGGGGGTACTTAAGTAAAGAATCCGCTCCTCGTTTGCTGGTTGCCTTACCTTGCAGACCTGTGCAATCCTGGAGCACTTCCCCTGATATTTACTGCAGCCTGGATTCACTACCAAGCAATACTGCCACACGCCCCTTCTGCTATTGGCTTACTGACCTTTAAGTATTGCCTTCCCACAATGCTCCCTACCGAGCATAGTCCTTCCAGGATGTACAAGTGTTCTGCCATCAAGCCCTTGGCTTGTCTGTGTGTGTGTACTAACTCTCAAGTTGTTATTCCCTAGTTCCTGAGGCCTGCTGCTAGTCTTCATGCAGGGGCCTGTATTTTCTTACCCTGTGTATCCTTGAGGACCGGCTGCTAGGTTCATGCAGCGGCCTGTTCCTGTCTGAAGTTGGAGTACTCTTCATGTTACTTCAGATCCCTGTTTCCTGAGGCCGCTGCGCTAGTCGCAACGCAGCGGCTGTTCCTGTCTCCGTGCTGAAGCGGAGGTCTCTCCAGTGTTTGACTTCAGCCTCCTGTTTCCTGGGCCTGTTATCCTTCTACTGCAGACTATCTACTGGTTCCTGGGGCCTGCTGCTCATTCTCTCATTGCAGAGGCCGTGTCCGGGTTTCCTATGCTGAAGGGAGGATTCTCCAGTGCGTACTTCAGCTTCCAGTTTTGAGGTTGGCTCTCCTGCCCTGTAGAGGGTCTAAGACGTCCTAGGTCTGTAGCTCTCCTTGCATAGGCCCGCTCGGACTTGCGCTGAAGACTGGTTTACAGTGCATGCGGGCGTCGTGTGCCCACTCCAGTCTGCCTATCCCTTCCTGGAAGCAGTACCATGGCCATGGTGTCGCACGCGCAGAACCGCACGCCCGCGCTCACGCTCCTAAGCTGAAGGGGGAACGTCCTGATCACCTTTGTGCCGAACTCCTTGCTTGAAAATGGTTACCCTGATCTCTCCTGTCCTGACCCGGCTTGTCCACTGATGATGCTCACCTTCTCCAGTCCCGACCCTGCTACGTACGACTACAACTGCGAAATCGGATATCGCGCGGCCTGCCTAAGGTTGGTGCTATACAACCCACCTCAGCCACAGCGGTCGGTCCGGTTTGTGGCGAGCAACAATCGTGACAGTTATAACTCGGCCTCACAAAACCGGAACCGGCTTTGGCGGAGGTTGGTATACTGTATGTGTAACTGAACCTATGTACAAGCGCGTACTATTCCACTATGAGGCCAGTATCGTGTGAAATAATAGCCCTGACTGAAGACCTGTTTACGTATGAAGGTTTAACCCCTTTGCAAGACAAGGCCGTTGTGATCTCTTTATTAAGGTTGCAGGCATCCAGAACTTAAACAGTCTCTAGCCGATTGTATTTGCTCCCCTGATTCCTTTAACCTGGGATAACGTGTACCCTATGGAACTGGCCGACGCCCAAGTGGCACTCTATGCCCTGGCCTCATCACTGGACATTCATCTAGGACAACAGGGCACCCTCCTCATGTGGCTCAGTTCAAGATTAAACTCCATGTCTTTCCGTAACACTAGACATTCGCATAAAAGAACAGGACCCCCTCCTTGCCGAGTACGCTGCTGCTAGGCAATCCCCTATGTGCCAGTCCTGTTGCTAACCTGGGGGGTACCTCCCTCTCCTAAGAATGGCCAACATCTCTCTGTCGCTGCCCGCTAAGGAAGAAGCGCCACGCTCCTTAATCACTCGTTAACCTCCCTAAGTTCTGTCCCTGAGGTTATCCGGTCTTAACCCTGCTAGTCAGGCCTATGAGTGCCCACTGTAAATCCCTGCATCCCCCAGGTCAGTGTGTCCTCCCTAGCACCAGAGAATGAATCCTGTTTGCCCTCTTTTTCTAACCCACAAAATTCTAGCTCTTTTCCCGAGTTTTTTCTGTTTTAACTCCTGCTAGTCTGCTCTGTGTGGTTCCCCATTGTAACCTTGTATATCCGCAGACAATGTTAGGTCTCTAGAGGCAAGAAGCTGAACCCCCTAGACACACCCCCCAGCAAACTCGGGAAACTAGCGTTAATCTTTTCCTAATTCTCAGTACAGCCTAATCAACCTTAGGTTTTCCTATGTTAACCCTGCAGGTCAGCCCCTATTGAACCATCCTTGGTAAAATCGCTGTAGTCTGCCAGTCAGGACACCGCTCCTTGGCTTCAGAGGATGAACCCCTTATGTCCCCTGACTCAGCTAAAATTCTCGGGGCTATGCCTCCTGACCTTTCAGCAATAATACTGGCTCCAGTTAAAAGTATTCTGGAACCGTTTGTTTCCCTAAGCCTGTTCGCAGAATCCCCACTCCTAGGTATGTCGCTGACCCCGTCTGTCACTCAGAGAGCTGAGACCCCTGCTTCTGAGCATAGACCCCTTTTCGTGGAATCTGTAGTCGTTTCTGATGTCCCAGACACACTTTCCCAAATACCCACTTCAGAGACCAGCACAGTTGTGATTGCCCCCCTTGTACTGTCTGTGTTCTCCTTTTCTCAAAGCTTGGGGTTTAAAGCGTACAGTGGTCATTATGCCCCTCCTGGGGTTTATGTGGGTTACCCAGGAAGGTTCGCTGACACACTGTTTTCACTCAGAAGTGACGCTTTTTCATATGTGCTAGCTAGAAGCCTGCACACAGTTTCCCCTCTCTCTCAAATTTGCCTTGTCGGTCCTGATACTCTAAGAGGTAAAGGCCTCCCTTCAGATTCAAAATCTCTTCCTATAGAGGCCGTCCTTGCTGTTGGTTCCCCTGATTTCTCTGCCCTTGCTAAACCTCAGTCGCTCAGCACTGCATCCAAATATGCCCCAGCAACCGTTGGGTTACTCGGGGTAAAAATTAAAACTCCTGTCTTAAAGGGTACTTTCTCACACAAGTCCAGCAAACCTAGAACCTCAGTGATTGATTCTAAGTCACTTATCACTATATCTGATTTTCTCACTAGTCAAACCCTGACATCCTCACCACTGGCTAGGAGTCCCGTTATCAGAATTTTTGCACTAGTTAACACGCCTATTTATGTTTTTGTCATGACAAGCACATCTGTTGGTAGGTCCCTTGCAGGTTTGGATAAGACTCCTTTTTCTTCTAAGGTTTCTGCTATTGAGAGTTTCCATGGTTCCAACTTGCCACTTGTTGTCTCTCTAACTCCCATCATTATTCCCCCATTATCGGTCATTGACTCTCAAGCACCAGCTCCTGACGCTACTCCTGCATTGCTGGATGTTTCTGTTATGGATTTCGAGCCTCCAGCTCCGGAGTCAATTCCTTTACTCGCTGCTGTTTTTGTAGTCTCTCAGGTCCCTGTCACCGAAGTATGGACTTCAGCTTCTGATGTTAGCTCCCCTCCCTCCGCTACCCTTGCTCTGCCTGATTCTCAGGTTTCTGATATTAAAGCCCCAAAGCCTATTCCTACTCCCCAGACAATACTATCTCCCACTGAGGGTTCTACAGAAGTTGGGAGTTCCACTGCTGATTGCTTCTCTGCCTCTGCGAAACCATGGTTTTCCCCCTCGGAACCTTCTGTTGCCCCTGTCATTTTCTCTGTGTTGGAAATACTCTGTACGTATCCCAAGATTTCGGTCTCTATGCCTGGTTTACTGCTTGCCTTGTCACCTTCCATAACAATACCTGGAAATGCTCCCACCCACCCTGTACCCTCGCTGACCACTACCTGGGAGACCTCTGGAGGAGAAGTCCCTCTCAAATTTCTACATGCAGAGGTCAGCCGAGACTTTGTCTGTCCCAAAGGTCGCCCTGGTATATTCGATCAACTATCTATGCTGCTTATTCTGAACTCTGGTCCCATTACTAAAGACTGGGCTCCCAGTGGGGGTTCTTCTGCCGTTTCTGCTCCTGAAACCCCTGGTTCTTCACAGCCCTGGATTCCCAAGCCATTTCGCGGGGCGAGCCATGTACCAATGTTGTCTCTACCACCACTCTCATATCCTAGAACAGTACTCACCAAGGAACTGCTCGTTTACGGATCCCCTTTCCGCCTAAAAGACTTTAGGAACAACTCGATGTCCCCGAGACCCATAGATGGTCCTGTCTGGCCGCAGTTCTCTCTGGGGGGTGGGGATATGCAAAGGAGTGCCCACGAGTCTCTGGACCACGACTCTACCCCCAATCCTAGACAGTTCAGGAATAATTCCAGGTCCCCCAACTCTATGAGTGGTCATGTTCGCCCAGAGGTCTCACGTCAAGGGGGGGGTACTGTAAAGAATCCGCTCCTCGGTTTGCTGGTTGCCTTACCTTGCAGACCTGTGCAATCCTGGAGCACTTCCCCTGATATTTACTGCAGCCTGGATTCACTCACCAAAGCAATACTGCCACACGCCCCTTCTGCTATTGGCTTACTGACCTTTAAGTATTGCCTTCCCACAATGCTCCCTACCGAGCATAGTCCTTCCAGGATGTCACAAGTGTTCTGCCATAAGCCCTTGGCTTGTCTGTGTGTGTACTAACCTCTCAAGTTGTTATTCCCTAGTTCCTGAGGCCTGCTGCTAGTCTTCATGCAGGGGCCTGTATTTCCTGATTACCCTGTGTATCCTGAGGCCAGCTGCTAGGCTCATACAGCGGCCTGTTCCTGTGCTGAAGTGGAGTACTCTTCATGTTACTTCAGATCCCTGTTTCCTGAGGCCGGCTGCTAGTCGCACGCAGCGGCCTGTTCCTGTCTTCTGTGCTGAAACGAAGGTCTCTCCAGTGTTGACTTCAGCCCCCTGTTTCCTGAGGCCTGTTATCCTTCTACTGCAGAGCCTATCTACTGGTTCCTGGGGCCTGCTGCTCATTCTCCATTGCAGAGGCCGTGTCCGGGTTTCGTGTGCTGAAGCGGAGGATTCTCCAGTGCGTACTTCAGCTTCCAGTTTCCTGAGGTTGGCTCTCCTTCCCTGTAGAGGCCGGTCTACGAGTCCTGAGGTCTGTAGCTCTCCTTGCATAGGCCCGCTCTGGACTCTTGCGCTGAAGCACTGGTTTACCAGTGCTGCCTGGCGGTGTGCCCACTCCAGTCTGCCTATCCCTTCCTGGAAGCAGTACCATGGGCCATGGTCGCCGCACGCGCAGAACCCACGCCCGCGCTCACGCTCCTAAGCTGAAGCGGGGAACGTCTGATCACCTGTTGCCGAACTCCTGCTTGAATAATGGTTACCCTGATCTCTCCTGTCCTGACCCTGGCTTGTCCACTGATGATGCTACCTTCTCCAGTCCCGACCCTGCTACGTACGACTACAAACTGCGAAATCCGGATATGCCTGCGCGGCCTAAGGTTGGTGCTTATACAACCCCACCTCAGCCACGCGGTCCGGTCCCGGTTTGTGGCGAGCACAATCGTGACAGTATACTCGGCCCCACAAAACCGGACCGTGCTTTGGCGGAGGTTGGTATACTGTATGTGTAACTGAACCTATGTCCCAGGCTGCGTACTATTCCCACTATGAAGGCCAGTATCTGTGTGAAATAATAGCCCTGACTGAAGACCTGTTTACGTATGAAGGTTTAACCCCTTTGCAAGGACAAGGCCGTTGTGATCTCTTTATTAAGGCTTGCAGCATCCAGAACTTAAAACAGTCTCTAGCCGATTGTATTTGCTCCCCTGATTCCCCTTTAACCTGGGATAACGTGTACCCTATGGAACTGGCCGACGCCCAAGTGGCACTCTATGCCCTGGCCTCATCACTGGACATTCATCTAGGACAACAGGGCACCCTCCTCATGTTGGCTCAGTCTCAAGATATACTCCATGTACTTTCCGTAACACTAGACATTCGCATAAAAGAACAGGACCCCCTCCTTGCCAGTTACGCTGCTGCTCGGCAGATCCCCTATGCTGCCAGTCCTGTTGCTAAACCTGGGGGGGTACCTCCCTCTCCTAAGAATGGCCAAACCATCTCTCTGTCGCTGCCCGCTAAGGAAGAAGCTGCCACGCTCCTTAATCCTGAGTTAACCTCCCTAAGTTCTGTCCCTGAGGTTATTCCGGTCTTAACCCCTGCTAGTCAGGCCTATGAGTCCCCCACTGTAAATCCCTGCATCCCCCAGGTCAGTGTGTCCTCCCTAGCACCAGAGAATGAATCCTGTTTGCCCTCTTTTTCTAACCCAAAAATTCTAAGCTCTGTTCCCGAGGTTTTTTCTGTTTTAACTCCTGCTAGTCTGCTCTGTGTGGTCCCCATTGTTAACCCTTGTATTCCGCAGACTAATGTTAGGTCTCTAGGGCAAGAAGCTGAACCCCCTATGACCCCGCTCTCGGAGACTAGCGTATCTTTTCCTAATTCTCAGGTACAGCCTAACTCAACCCTTGAGGTTTTTCCTATGTTAACCTCTGCAGGTCAGCCCTATGAACCTCCCTTGGTAAATCCCTGTAGTCTGCCAGTCAAGGACACCTCCTTAGCTTCAGAGGATGAACCCCTTATGTCCCCTGACTCAGCTAAAATTCTCGGGGCTATGCCTCCTGACCTTTCAGCAATAATACTGGCTCCAGTTAAAAGTATTCTGGAACCGTTTGTTTCCCTAAGCCTGTTCGCAGAATCCCCACTCCTAGGTATGTCGCTGACCCCGTCTGTCACTCAGAGAGCTGAGACCCCTGCTTCTGAGCATAGACCCCTTTTCGTGGAATCTGTAGTCGTTTCTGATGTCCCAGACACACTTTCCCAAATACCCACTTCAGAGACCAGCACAGTTGTGATTGCCCCCCTTGTACTGTCTGTGTTCTCCTTTTCTCAAAGCTTGGGGTTTAAAGCGTACAGTGGTCATTATGCCCCTCCTGGGGTTTATGTGGGTTACCCAGGAAGGTTCGCTGACACACTGTTTTCACTCAGAAGTGACGCTTTTTCATATGTGCTAGCTAGAAGCCTGCACACAGTTTCCCCTCTCTCTCAAATTTGCCTTGTCGGTCCTGATACTCTAAGAGGTAAAGGCCTCCCTTCAGATTCAAAATCTCTTCCTATAGAGGCCGTCCTTGCTGTTGGTTCCCCTGATTTCTCTGCCCTTGCTAAACCTCAGTCGCTCAGCACTGCATCCAAATATGCCCCAGCAACCGTTGGGTTACTCGGGGTAAAAATTAAAACTCCTGTCTTAAAGGGTACTTTCTCACACAAGTCCAGCAAACCTAGAACCTCAGTGATTGATTCTAAGTCACTTATCACTATATCTGATTTTCTCACTAGTCAAACCCTGACATCCTCACCACTGGCTAGGAGTCCCGTTATCAGAATTTTTGCACTAGTTAACACGCCTATTTATGTTTTTGTCATGACAAGCACATCTGTTGGTAGGTCCCTTGCAGGTTTGGATAAGACTCCTTTTTCTTCTAAGGTTTCTGCTATTGAGAGTTTCCATGGTTCCAACTTGCCACTTGTTGTCTCTCTAACTCCCATCATTATTCCCCCATTATCCTCGTTTACGGATCCCTTTCGCCTTAAAAGACTTTAGGAACAACTCGATGTCCCCGAGACCATAGATGGTCCTGTCTGGCCGCAGTTCTCTCTGGGGGGGGGATATGCAAAGGAGTGCCCACGAGTCTCTGGACCACGACTTACCCCCAATCCTAGACAGTTCAGGAATAATTCAGGTCCCCAACTCTATGAGTGGTCATGTTCGCCCAGAGGTCTCACGTAAGGGGGGGTACTGTAAAGAATCCGCTCCTTCCGGTTTGCTGGTGCCTTACCTTGCAGACCGTGCAATCTGGAGCACTTCCCCTGATATTTACTGCAGCTGGATTCACTCACCAAAGCAATACTGCCCACACGCCCCTTCTGCTATTGGCTTACTGACCTTTAAGTATGCCTTCCCACAATGCTCCCTACCGAGCATAGTCCTTCCGGATGTCACAAGTGTTCTGCCATAAGCCCTTGCTTGTCTGTGTGTGTACTAACCTCTCAAGTTGTTATTCCCTAGTTCCTGAGGCCTGCTGCTAGTCTTCATGCAGGGGCCTGTATTTCCTGATTACCCGTGTATCTGATGCCGGCTGCTAGGTCATGCAGCGGCCTGTTCCTGTGCTGAAGTGGAGTACTCTCATGTTACTTCAGATCCTGTTTCCTGAGGCCGGCTGCTAGTCGAGCAGCGGCCTGTTCCTGTCTTCTGTGCTGAAGGGAGGTCTCTCCAGTGTTGACTTCAGCCTCCTGTTTACTGAGGCCTGTATCCTTCTACTGCAGAGCCTATCTACTGGTTCCTGGGGCCTGCTGCTCATTCTCCATTGCAGAGGCCGTGTCCGGTTTCCTATGTGAAGCGGAGGATTCTCCAGTGCGTACTTCAGCTTCCAGTTCCATAGGGCTCTCCTTCCCTGTAGAGGCCGGTCTTACGAGTCCTGAGGTCTGTAGCTCTCCTTGCAAGGCCCGCTCTTGACTCTTGCGCTGAAGCACTGGTTTACCAGTGGTGCCTGGCGGGTGGCCCACTTGTCTGCCTATCCCTTCCTGGAAGCAGTTACCATGGGCCATGGTCGCCGCACGCGCAGAACCCACGCCCGCGCACGCTCCTAAGAGCTGAAGAGGGGAACTCTCTGATCACCTGTTGCCGAAACTCCTGCTTGAATAAGGTTACCCTGATCTCTCTGTCCTGACCCTGGCTGTCCACTGATGATGCTACCTTCTCCAGTCCCGACCCTGCTACGTACGACTACAACTGCGAAATCAGGATATGCCTGCGCGGCCTAAGTTGGTTGCTTATACAACCCCACCTCAGCAACGCGGTCGTCCCGGTTGTGGCGAGCACAATCGTGACAGTATCTCGGCCCACAAAACCGGACCGTGCTTTGGCGGAGGTTGGTATATGTGTAACTGAACCTATGTCCAGGCTGCGTACTATATCCCACTATGAAGGCCAGTATCTGTGTAAATAATAGCCCTGACTGAAGACCTGTTTACGTAGAAGGTTTAACCCCTTTGCAAAGACAAGCCGTTGTGATCTCTATTTAAGGCTTGCAGGCATCCAGAACTTAAAACAGTCTATGCGATTGTATTTGCTCCCCTGTCCCTTTAAACTGGGGATAACGTGTACCCTAGGAACTGGCCGACGCCCAAGTGGCACCTCTATGCCCTGGCCTCATCACTGGACATTCATCTAGGACAAAAGGGCCCCTCCTTATGTTGGCTCAGTCTCAAGATATACTCATGTTTTTTCCGTAACACTAGACATTCGCATAAAAGAACAGGACCCCCTCCTTCCAGTTACGCTGCTGCTGGCAGATCCCCTATGCTGCCAGTCCTGTTGCTAAACCTGGGGGGTACCTCCCTCTCCTAGAATGGCCAAACCATCTCTCTGTCGCTGCCCGCTAAGGAAGAAGCTGCCACGCTCCCTAATCCTGAGTAACTCCCTAAGTTCTGTCCTGAGGTTATTCCGGTCTTAAACCCTGCTAGTCAGGCCTATGAGTCCCCACTGTAAATCCTGCATCCCCCAGGTCAGTGTGTCCCCCTAGCACAGAGAATGAATCCTGTTTGCCCCTTTTTCTAACCCAAAAATTCTAAGCTCTGTTCCCGAGGTTTTTTTCTGTTTTAACTCCTGCTAGTCTGCTCTGTGTGTGTCCCCATTGTAACCCTTGTATCGCAGACTAATGTTAGGTTCTAGGCAAAGGACACAGCGCACAACGCTCATAGTGCACTTAACAGAATGATTAGTGACATAAATAGTAAATGGGGAGTTAATGTGCGTACATCAATTACAATAATACGTAAAAAGAGAAGTTTAGGGATATTTACCCACGCCTACGGAGGACCGAATAGGTGTCCTTGCAGGGGTGATGCTGCGTCCTCGATGGTGAGGGTACTATTGAAGGGTGTGCACAAACTATGCTGGTTCCTTGCCTCCCCTGAGCCCGGGCAAACTGGAGTGCTGATTCCTGCAGGGCAGTTTTAGGCATCAGCTGGGCGCCAGCACTCTACTCCGTCTGACTGCGCGATTTTGGACTGTTGTGAGCGGAACGAATCCCCGGGGTGACGTCACGAGCAGGAAGCGCTCACCCGGAGGAGAGCTGCTGGCGCCAGCTGAGCCTAAAAACGGCCCTGCTGAGCATGCAGGAATCAGCAGCTCCATTTTGCCGTGCTCAGGGGAGCAAGGAACAGCAGGAGGTTGCACACACTTCAATAGGACCCTGCAACCACGAGGACAGCAGAATCACCCCTGCAAGGACACCTATTCTGGTCTCCGGAGGGTTGGGTAAAATATCCCGAACTGTCGTTATTATTTAATTGATGTAGCACATTACTCCCCATTTACTATTATGTCAAAAGATTCTGTAATGCACTCATGAGCGTTGTGAGCTGTGTCTTTTTTGATCCATTGCCTTAGCTCCAGGGGTTTCTGAGCCCCCCCCCTTCCATCACAGCTTGCAGACGGCTCAATCCTTAGGTTAAGTTATTTATTTCACATATCCTCATTTATATGTCACGTTTAGATTTAGTTTGCGCACATCACTTCTTCTTGTTCACTATAGGGCAAGACGTGAACCCTATGACCCGCTATCGGAGACTAGCGTATCTTTCCTAATTCTCAGGTACAGCCTAAGCGTCATGATCTGCACAAGCTTACCGGTCTCCTGATCGAACCTCCTGCATTGCTGGATGTTTTGTTATGGATTTCGAGCCTCCAGCTCCGGAGTCAATTCTTTACTCGCTGCTGTTTTTGTAGTCTCTCAGGTCCCTGTCACCGAAGATGTGACTTCAGCTTCTGATGTTAGCTCCCTCCCTCCGCTACCTGCTCTGCCTGATTCTCAGGTTTCTGATATTAAAGCCCCAAAGCCTATTCCTACTCCCCAGACAATACTATCTCCCACTGAGGGTTCTACAGAAGTTGGGAGTTCCACTGCTGATTGCTTCTTGCCTCTGCGAAACCATGGTTTTCCCCCCGGAACCTTCTGTTGCCCCTGTCATTTTCTGTGTTGGAAATACTCTGTACGTATCCCAAGATTTTCGGTCTCTATGCCTGGTTTACAGCTTTGCCTTGTCACCTTCCATAACATACCTGGAAATGCTCCACACCACCCTGTACACCTCGGACCACTACCTGGGAGACCTCTGGAGGAGAGTCCCTCTCAAATTTATACATGCAGAGTCAGCCAAGACTTGTCTGTCCCAAAGGTCGCCCTGGTATATTCGATCAACTATCATGCTGCTTATTCTGAACTCTGGTCCCATTACTAAAGATGGGCTCCCAGTGGGGGTTCTTCTGCCGTTTCTGCCTCCTGAAACCCCTGGTTCTTCACAGCCCTGGATTCCAAGCCATTTCGCGGGCGAGCCATGTACCAATGTTGTCTCTACCACCACTTCATATCCTAGACAGTACTCACCAAGGAACTGCTTGTATGGATCCCCTTTCCGCCTAAAAGACTTAGGAACAACTCGATGTCCCCGAGACCCATAGATGGTCCTGCCTGGCCGCCGTTCTCTCTGGGGGGTGGGGATATGCAAAGGAGTGCCCACGAGTCTCTGGACCACGACTCTACCCCCAATCCTAGACAGTTCAGGAATAATTCCAGGTCCCCCAACTTATGAGTTGTCATGTTCGCCCAGAGGTCTCACGTGAAGGGGGGTACTGTAAGAATCGCTCCTCGTTTGCTGGTTGCCTTACCTTGCAGACTGTGCAATCCTGGAGCACTCCCCTGATATTTACTGCAGCTGGATTCACTCACCAAGCAATACTGCCACACGCCCCTTTCGCTATTGGCTTACTGACCTTAAGTATTGCCTTCCCACAATGCTCCCTGCCGAGCATAGTCCTTCATGGATGTCACAAGTGTTCTGCCATAAGCCCTTGGCTTGTCGTGGTGTGTACTAACCTCTCAAGTTGTTATTCCCTAGGTTCCTGAGGCCTGCTGCTAGTCTTCATGCAGGGGCCTGTATTTCCTGATTACCCTTGTGTATCCGAGGCCAGGCTGCTAGGCTATACAGCGGCCTGTTCCTGTGCTGAAGTGGAGTACTCTTCATGTTACTTCGATCCCTGTTTCCTGAGGCCGCTGTAGTCGCACGCAGCGCCGGTTCCTGTCTTCTGTGCTGAAACGAAGGTCTCTCCAGTGTTGACTTCAGCCCCTGTTTCTGAGGCCTGTTATCCTTATACTGCAGAGCCTATCTACTGGTTCCTGGGGCTGCTGCTCATTCTCCATTGCAGAGGCCGTGTCCGGGTTTCTGTGCTGAAGCGGAGGATTCTCCAGGCGTACTTCAGCTTCCAGTTTCCTGAGGTGGCTCCCTTCCCTGTAGAGGCCGGTCTACGAGTCCTGAGGTTGTAGCTCTGCCTTGCACTAGGCCCGTCTGGACTCTTGCGTGAGCACTGGTTTACCATGTGCTCTGGGGTGTGCCACTCCAGTCTGCTATCCCTTCCTGGAAGCATAGTAGTACCATGGATGGGTCGCCGCACGGCAGTAAACCACGCCCGCGTCACGCTCCTAAGCTGAAGCGGGGGGGAACTTCTGATCACCTGTTGCCAGAAACTCCTGCCTTGAATAATGGTTACCCTGATCTCTCCTGTCCTGACACCTTGGCTTGTCCACTGTGATGCTACCTTCCCAGCTCCCGACCCTGCTACGTACAGGCTATGAAACTGCAAATCCGGATCGCTGCGCGGCCTAAGGTTGGTGCTTATAAACACCCTCACACTCAGCACGCGGTTCCGGGTACGTCGGTTTGTGGCGAGCACAATCGACCACCTACCTCTCGAAAAACCACTTCAGTTTCAAAAGCTTGGCTTTAGTTATTAAGTCGTCCCAGTCCGTAGCGTCACATCTCTGCGCCTGCGTGTACGTCCCTCTGTTGGGAAGGGACCTAGTTGATGATTAGTAGTTGCTACCTGCTGTTGTATAACTTCACAGTTCATTTCCAACTGTTGGCCTAAATCTTTTTTATGTACATCCATTAATGGAAGCCCCCCCCATCCCCCAACCCTTTGAGGGCTTTGTTTACGTGTTTTAAAGCAGGCTTAGCAATAGTGTCACATAATGTCATTGGCAATTAGCAGCAAAGACAAAACAAATTTTTATCTTGCATCAAACAGCAATGGAGGACGGAGTGAACATAATATGCACCCTTTACACAAATGCACGTAGTAAGCCACCACAGACTTGAATATGGATAACAATTTTGGGCCACCAATCTGTAAGAAAAGAACATTATGGAACTGAGAGAGTGCAGAAGGAGCACACCAAATTAATAAAGCGGGTACTGGAACCATCTAACTTTGAGTGAGGCGAGTTGCTAAAAATTTCGATTATTGTAATTAAAAAAAGGTGAGGTGTCTAAGAGGGCTATGATAACTATTATACAAATACTAATCGGGGACAATTCAAGGAGTTTCGAAAAGAAGAACTATTGATCACACGAGGCAGTACTAAGGACTCGGGCCCACTCACCTTAAGGTGGAGGAAAGGACATGTTCACCAGCAACAACAGCGACACAGGGGTTTTCTTTACCAGAATCCGTAAGGGCAGTTTAAATGTGGCAATTCATTGCCAGGAACTAGGATGCAGATACAATAGATTTGTTCAAAAAAGGTGGGGCACATCTTTTTATGATGGGAAATGGTACTTGCTGCGCGCGCGAGTTTATTCGGCATTTGCCCGTGTACTCGGCCGCGCAGCAGTATGCCGGCGGCGCCGGAGGTGCGAGTGGCGCGCGAAAGCCAGGGAGGAGACACCTCGATCAGATCCGATCCATCCTCCCGCTGCGGGTCCGCAGGGGTCCACCTGGGAACCCCCCTGCCGCGCCGTTCCCGCCATCAGCGCGGGACACCCAGGGGCCCCGGGGTGAGCCACTGGTTCGCGCGGAGGGGGGCCAGGCTCCGATTGACGCGTGGAGTCGCGAGTGTGGGAGGTAGGACGCGCGGGCATGCCCGAGGGGGTGACGGCCACTAGCAAGCCGGGAAATCTCCGCTTGCGGAACCGGCCGCAGGCATGCAATTAAGTGTGTCGGTAGTGTATACGGGATATACCAAATAAGTTACATGGGAAGGATGTTGATCCAGGAACCATAACTCCGAATATGCCCAAGTCTTGGCAGTCAAGAAGGAAGACTCAGTTTTCCCCGTCAATGTAGGTGTAATTTGGTTGACCTTCTCTGGATCATATACGTGAGAATTAGAATAGGATATAAGTAGCTGTTATCTAAAAGTTTAGCATAGCTTGAAATTATGGGACCTATGTATTTTTTCACCTCAATTCTACTTGTAACTAGGTAACGCTATGCCACACTGTGATAACTTCTCGAATGAATATGTAAATGATTATGTAAAAACCAATGAATAAAAATGTAACTAATGAATAAAAAATTGTAAGCCTTTGAAGAACGCCTTTCCGTCCCACATTAACAGTGACTTCAAGTTCAAAGAAAAATAATGTGAATGCCAACTGAAATATTTATTTTTATTTTATTCGGAATAAAAAATACAAATAACTCATTTCTAAGTGTTTATTTCTTTGTACACGTACAGTAGGTACAGTAGTGTACTGTTAGTTTGTCTGCAGTTACATTGAGGGCAGTGATAATCATGAGAAGGAAATACAAATAACATGAAATAATGCCCATTTATAATTAATAAAAACAGAATACAAATTTTTAGTCTTGATATTGTTCGTCTGGCCACATTGTCTTCTGTGTTCATTGAGAGAGGGGGGGGTGGTGTTAATCAGGACTGTAGTACGACAATACACACAGTTCACAAATTTACACATGATCCCCAACCCCCCCACCGGTCTTTTGTAGTGCAGCTAGCTGTCTCTGAAAAGGAGTGATAAAAAATTAGTGGCAGTTATATGGATAGTGATATAGATTGCATTGTCGTACAAGTAAAACTACTCCAGATTGCGGACTATGTATGACAGTTACTACTGCAAAAACTACTGTACAGTATACATGGACGCACTATACTGTAAAACTTGGTAACAAGATTGGGTAGTGCTGACTCTCTTGAAAATTTAAAAACTAGTGCAGTTAAGTGCATTATAATGAATTGGTACATGTACAGTATAACTACTCCATATGGACTATTGCAGTTAACTGTGCCAAACTACTGTGCAACTTACCTGTATGCGCTGGTACGTGTGTGTTGTGTACTTACCATTACCCTACAGTACAAGTACATACTACCTTCTGATGCTTGCCCATTACGCTCTATCACAAGTGGGCAAACACGTCGCACTATGGTCGATAATTTCTTACATCGTCCACGGTGGCACACGTTCCAAAAAACTCATTATGCCATCGCCCAAACTCATCCTTTTTGAGGTGTCACACTTTTCGGATATGGTCCTTCAGTGAGTCGCAAGACCATTTCGATAGGAATTGAAGAGTCTTGCGATCTGTCATTTGAGGGGGAAAAAAAAGGACGATTAGTTAAAGAGATAACACAGTAAACAGTATTGAAAAAACGAGACACGGTTACCGTACTTATTCCGCTGGCGTCTTCACCCGTTGATTACCGGCTCAGCCTCTGCTGCAGCAAACCGCAGTCTTAACCCTTGAGGTTTTTCCTATGTTAACCCCTGCAGGTCAGCCCTATGAACTTCCCTTGGTAAATCCCTGTAGTCTGCCAGTCAAGGACACCTCCTTAGCTTCAGAGGATGAACCCCTTATGTCCCCTGACTCAGCTAAAATTCTCAGGGCTACGCCTCCTGACCTTTCAGCAATAATACTGGCTCCAGTTAAAAGTATTCTGGAACCGTTTGTTTCCCTAAGCCTGTTCGCAGAATCCCCACTCCTAGGTATGTTGCTGACCCCGTCTGTCACTCAGAGAGCTGAGACCCCTGCTTCTGAGCATAGACCCCTTTTCGTGGAATCTGTAGTCGTTTCTGATGTCCCAGACACACTTTGCCAAATACCCACTTCAGAGACCAGCACAGTTGTGGTTGCCCCCCTTTCTACTGTCTGTGTTCTCCTTTTCTCAAAGCTTGGGGTTAAAAGCGTACAGTGGTCATTATGCCCCTCCTGGGGTTTATGTGGGGTTCCCAGGAAGGTTCGCTGACACACTGTTTTCACTCAGAAGTGACGCTTTTTCATATGTGCTAGCTAGAAGCCTGCACACAGTTTCCCCTCTCTCTGAAATTTGCCTTGTCGGTCCTGATACTCTAAGAGGTAAAGACCTCCCTTCAGATTCAGAATCTCTTCCTATAGAGGCCGTCCTTGCTGTTGGTTCCCCTGATTTCTCTGCCCTTGCTAAACCTCAGTCCCTCAGCACTGCATCTAAATATGCCCCAGCAACCGTTGGGTTACTCGGGGTAAAAATTAAAACCCCTGTCTTAAAGGGTACTTTCTCACACATGTCCAGCAAACCTAGAACCTCAGTGATTGATTCTAAGTCACATCACTATATCTGATTTTCTCACTAGTCAAACCCTGACATCCTCACCACTGGCTAGGAGTCCCGTTATCAGAATTTTTGCACTAGTAAACACGCCTATTTATGTTTTTGTCATGACAAGCACCCCTGTTGTTAGGTCCCTTGCAGCTTTGGATAAGACTCCTTTTACTTCTAAGGTTTCTGCTATTGAGAGTTTCCATGGTTCCAACTTGCCGCTTGTTGTCTCTCTAACTCCCATCATTACTCCCCCATTATCGGTCATTGACTCTCAAGCACCAGCTCCTGACGCTGGTTCTCCTATCGGTACCCCTGCATTGCTGGATGTTTCTGTTATGGATTTCGAGCCTCCAGCTCCGGAGTCAATTCCTTTATTCGCTGCTGTTTTTGTAGTCTCTCAGGTCCCTGTCACCGAAGTATGGACTTCAGCTTCTGATGTTAGCTCCCCTCCCTCCGCTACCCTTACTCTGCCTGATTCTCAGGTTTCTGATATTAAAGCCCCAAAGCCTATTCCTACTCCCCAGACAATACTATCTCCCACTGAGGGTTCTACAGAAGTTGGGAGCTCCACTGCTGATTGCTTCTCTGCCTCTGCGAAACCGTGGTTTTCCCCCTCGGAACCTTCTGTTGCCCCTGTCATTTTCTCTGTGTTGGAAATACTCTGTACGTATCCCAAGATTTCGGTCTCTATGCCTGGTTTACTGCTTGCCTTGTCACCTTCCATACCAATACCTGGAAATGCTCCCACCCACCCTGTACCCTCGCTGACCACTACCTGGGAGACCTCTAGAGGAGAAGTCCCTCTCAAATTTCTACATGCAGAGGTCAGCCAAGACTTTGTCTGTCCCGAAGGTCGCCCTGGTATATTCGATCAACTATCGATGCTGCTTATTCTGAACTCTGGTCCCATTACTAAAGACTGGGCTCCCAGTGGGGGTTCTTCTGCCGTTTCTGCTCCTGAAACCCCTGGTTCTTCACAGCCCTGGATTCCCAAGCCATTTTGCGTGGCGAGCCATGTACCAATGTTGTCTCTACCACCACTCTCATATCCTAGAACAGTACTCACCAAGGAACTGCTCGTTTACGGATCCCCTATACGCCTAAAAGACTTTAGGAACAACTCGATGTCCCCGAGACCCATAGATGGTCCTGTCTGGCCGCAGTTCTCTCTGGGGGGTGGGGATATGCAAAGGAGTGCCCACGAGTCTCTGGACCACGACTCTACCCCCAATCCTAGACAGTTCAGGAATAATTCCAGGTCCCCCAACTCTATGAGTGGTCATGTTAGCCCAGAGGTCTCACGTGAAGGGGGGGTACTGTAAGGAATCCGCTCCTCGGTTTGCTGGTTGCCTTACCTTGCAGGGTCTGTAGCTCTCCTTGCACAGGCCCGCTCTGGACTCTTGCGCTGATGCACTGGTTTACCAGTGCTGCCTGGCGGTGTGCCCACTCCAGTCTGCCTATCCCTTCCTGGAAGCAGTACCATGGGCCATGGTCGCCGCACGTGCAGAACCCACGCCCGCGCTCACGCTCCTAAGCTGAAGCGGGGAACTTCTGATCACCTGTTGCCGAACTCCTGCTTGAATAATGGTTACCCTGATCTCTCCTGTCCTGACCCTGGCTTGTCCACTGATGATGCTACCTTCTCCAGTCCCGACCCTGCTACGTACGACTATGAACTGCACAATCCGGATCTGCCTGCGCGGCCTAAGGTTGGTGCTTATACAACCCCACCTCAGCCACGCGGTCCGGTCCCGGTTTGTGGCGAGCACAATCGTGACACACCTCTCGAAAACCATTCATTTTCAAAAGCTTGGCTTTGTGCTTTTAATCGTCCCAGCCGAGCGTCACATCTCTGCGCCTGCGTGTAATCCTCTTTGGGAAGGGACCTAGTTGATGATTAATGTGCATGCGTGTATAACTTCACATTCATTTTCAAATGCTTGGCTAATCCTTTATGCTAATCCATTATGATGACCCCCCCACCCCCAACCCTTTGAGGCTTTGTTTACGGTAAAGCAGGCTTAGCAATAGTGCCCAATGTCATGCAATAGCAGCAAAGGCAAACAAGATCTTATCTTGAATCAAACAGCAATGGATGGAAGGGAAGTTAACATAATTATGCCCCTTTACAAAGCACTAGTAAGACCACAACTTGAATATGGATTACAATTTTGGGCACCAATCTTAAGAAAAGACATTATGGAACTAGAGAGAGTGCAGAGAAGAGCCACCAAATTAATAAAGGGGATGGACAATCTAACTTATGAGGAGAGGCTAGCTAAATTTGATTTATTTACATTAAAAAAGAGGCGTCTAAGAGGGGATATGATAACTATATACAAATATATTCGGGGACAATACAAGGAGCTTCAAAAGAACTATTGATCCCACGGGCAGTACTAAGGACTCTGGGCCATCCCTTAAGGTTGGAGGAAAGGAAATTTCACCAGCAACAAAGGAAAGGGTTCTTTACCGTAAGGGCAGTTAAAATGTGGAATTCATTGCCCATGGAGACTAGGATGGCAGATACAATAGATTTGTTCAAAAAAAGGTTGGACATCTTTTTAGATGGGAAAGGTACTGCTGCGGCCGAGTTTATTCGAGCATTTGCCCGTTCTCGGCCGCAGCAGTAGCCTGGCGCGCGCCGGAGGGTGCCGGGCGCGCGCCGAAGCAGCGGAGGAGCACCCTCCGATCGATCGATCCATCCTCCCGCTGCCGGGTCCGCCGGGTCCCCCGGAACCCCCTGCCGCCGTCCCCCACATCGCGGGACACCAGGGCTCCCTCGGGGAGCCCTGGTCGCGCGTGCAGGGGGCGCAGGCTCCCGATGACGCGTGACCGCGCGTCGGTGACGCGCGGCATGCCGAGGGGCGGCCACTAGCAAGCCGGGAAATCTCCCGGCTTGCGGAACCGGCCGCACTGCAATTAAGTGTGTCGGTAGTGTATACAGGGATATACCAAATAAGTATACATGGGAAGGATGTTGATCCAGGAAATAATCCGATTGCCAATTCTTGGAGTCAAGAAGGAATTCATTTTTCCCCGTAATGGGGTATTTTGTTTGCCTTCCTCTGGATCAATAAGTGAGAATAGATATAGGATAAAGTATCTGTTATCTAAATTTAGCATAGGTTGAACTTGATGGACCTATGTCTTTTTCAACCTCATCTACTATGTAACTATGTAACGCATGCACACTTGTGATAAACCCTTCTCGAATTGAATATGTTAATATGATTATGTAACCAATGAATAAAAATGTAACTAATGAATAAAAATGTAAGCCTTCTTGAAGAATCCCTTTCCTCCCACATTAACAGTGAATTTCAAGTTCAAAGAAAAATAATGTGAATGCAATGAAATATTTATTTTATTTTATCAGGAATAAAAAATACAAATAATCATTTTCAGTGTTTATCTTCTTTGTACACGTACAGTAGTGTACAGTAGTGTACTGTAGTTCTTCTGTCAGTTGACATTTGAGGGCAGGTGCATAATCATGGAAGAATGAAAAATACAAATAATCATGAATAATGCCCATTTATAATAATAAAAACAGTAATACAAATTTTTAGTCTTGATCTTGTTCGTCATGGCCACATTGTATTCTGTAGTTCATTGAGAGAGGGGGGGGGGTGTAAATCATGACTGTAGATACACAATACACACAGTTCACACAATTTACACATGATACCCCCCCCCCCCACCCGTCCTTTTGTAGTGCAGCTAGCTGTCTCTGAAAAGGAGTGAAAAAATTAGTGCAGTTACTGTAAGTGCATATAATTGCATTGTGTACAATAAAACTACTCCATATTGGACTACTGTATGCAGTTACTACTGTCAAACTACTGTACAGTATACTGGAACTACTATACTGTAAAATACTTTGTAACAAGATTGGTAGTGCTGCTCTCTTTAAAAATTAAAAACTAGTGCAGTTAAGTGCATATAATTGCATTGTGTACAGTACAGTATAACTACTCCATATTGGACTATGCAGTTACTACTGTCAAACTACTGTGCCATACTTACCTGTATGATGCTGTACTTGGTGTGCCTGTACTTACCATACTACAGTACAGTACTATACTACCTTCTTGATGCTTGCCCATTACGCTCTATCACAATGGGCAACACAGTCGCAATATGGTCGATATATTTATTACATCGTTCCACGGTGAGCACATCGTTCCAAAAACTCATTATGCCATTCGCCAACTCATCCTTTTTTGAGGGTTTCACCACTTTTCGGATATGGTCCTTCAGCTGATGCCAGACCATTTCGATAGGATTGAAGTCTTGCGATCTGTCATTTGATGGGGAAAAAAGGAGAATTAGTTAAAGAGATACACAGTAAACAGTTTGAAAAAACGAGACACGGTTACCGTACTTATTCCGCTGGCGTCTTCACCCAGTTGATACCGCGCTCAAGAATATGCGCTGTTGATGCGGTGTGCATCGGATCGTTGTCCTGGTAGAAACAGTGACCATCTGGGAATTCACGTGTGATGTATTCCACAATCGCAGGCACTATTTGCTCTTGGAAAAAGCTTTATTCATGATTTCTGTAACAAGAAAAGTGTTCAAAATACTGCACACTAGTACAGTACAGTGCATAAGGCAACAGCGTGTGAGTTTTTGCTTTATTTTACCGTCAAAGATGACGATGCATCCTGGTCCACGCCTAGAGATGGCACCCCACACATGCATCTTCACTGGGTGTTCTGGACGCGGCTTCATAGATATGCGTCCTTTTTTGTGGAATGCAAAGGTGGCAAATCTCTCCAGCGATTCAGTAGACTCGTCAGTAAAGATGCTGAAAAGTTTTGCCACTGTCAATCTATGCTTGTGCCTGGGCCACTCTCTTGATCTTGTTGACGTCCCTTATCATGGGGTACGCTCTGTAATGACAAGGAAAAATTTTATATGTACAGTACAGTTTATTAAACCACACTTTTCACCTCCTGTACTGTCCAGTACTAACCTCACACGTCCATATTTCTGCGTCTCATCTTCTAAATGCTGGTCTCTGATACAGTTAGATTGTGATTTTTTTGCAGAGTGTCTTTGACCCTAAAAGCACTCTTCTTATCATTCTCTTCACTTATTTGGTCAACCAGATGAGTTGTCTCCCTACAGTTTAAAAGAAAAACAACAATACGTTACAGTGGTACTTTTATGCTCAGGCCTACAGTATGGACAAATATAGATATTAATTTAATAGAATAGTTATACTGTATAAATATACAGTGATAACAATAATAATAGATAGATAATGTATAGAATAGAGTTATGTATAAATATACAGCGATAACAATAATAATAGATTGATACTGTATAGAATAGAGTTATATAAATATACAGCGATAACAATAATGATAGATACAGTACAGTACAGTACAGTAGTTACGCGGTAGTTACCGTTGGTGTCCTGGCACAACAAGGCCAGAAGTACTTAGCCAGCATTGAATATCCGCAATTCGTTGTCCTCTCGTGTACATCTCCTTTATTCTCATGCTGAGATCCTTAGAAATCTTTTTAACAGGCATCGCTGTGTGTCGAAAGAAATACAAGCACAAGAATGTATATTCGATGTTTAGTCGATGTGTATTCAATGTGCAGTGAATCCACAAAATGGATGGTGTACAGTATTTATACTTTAATGACTCACATTAGAGTATGCCCACTTTTAACACCTGCACCTCGTCGCCATGCATAAAAGGTGACCCACATTGCATAGCCTGCCACTCGATGATCTGTATCTGAACTTGCCATTGTCCAGATATTGCATTGTGCCATCTGCTTCCATGGATCAACCCCGATTCTACGGATGCAGGAACCCACTCGCCTCTGCCGTGCCTATCATGCAGAAAAGGGGAAAGGCGGCAGCCGTTTCCAAGCCAAGGTCAAAGGGAAAGGCAACGGCTAATAAAGAAAACCTTCTGATGACTCCAAAGGCTACAGGTAAGGCTTTAAAGAAGCCTTACTATGTCAAGAAGAAATTCGGTGATGTACACTCAAAGCAAAACAAATGGTCACCTTCTGCATCAGCCCTCGCCGCCGCTGCCGCTTCTCTCCCGGAATGACAGAGGACACCTTCTCCATCAGCCCCCGCCGCCGCTGCCGCTTCTCTCCCAGAAACCAAGAGGACACCTTCTCCATCACTCTTCAACGACTCTGTCGCTTCTCTCCCGGAAATCCAAAGGACACCTTCTCTATCACTCTTCGACGACTCTGTCGCTTCTATCCTGGAAATCCACAGGACACCTCCTCCATCACTCCTTGACAACGCTGCCGATTATCTCCAGGGAACCCCCATCTCATCCTCTTATGCACCCATCCACCCAGATGTCCACAGCACCCCATGCACAAGATCCAGCTCGTTAGACCGCATGCTGAATGGGTTAAGTTTCAATATCCCTGGGAACTCTATGCTGGTAAAGATAGATCTTCTTTTAGAGACCATGCTAAATATGTATGGATCAACGGATGGAGAAGATGGATCAATGGATGGAGAAGATAGAGACTGACATAGCGGGGATACATAATTTGCTCGGAGTTAATGCCCTTGTATCTCAGATGCCGGAGCAGGAGGGTGGCATGGATGGGATGAATGGGACCTTCAACCTTCCATCACCAAGCGCACCCCCTCCATCAGAAGAATATGTGTTCATGTATGCCGTTGACGAGGATGACATGACAACCCCGTCAAGACCACGCCAGGAGGCAACACTGACAAGGAGACCAAGACAGGAGGAAAGCATCCTCCCAGACAACCTACCCTCGCCCGCCGCCACAAGCACACCCACTCCCAGAAGAACACCCGCTCCCAGAATCCAACCCACATACGCTTGTATTGAGACGGTGCCCGACATCATCCTGCGCGAGCTGCCCCAGCCACTCAGGGAGAAGTAAAGGTTTGCAAGTGCTCGTATACCCCAGAGGCATGCCTTGTTAATTTTCAAGCACCACGAGCCATACCCGTTGTACTTAGGGTGGGCCCATAATGTAAACTACGAAGGGAATCGCGAGAAAAAGACTCTTCCTGAATATTTTAAAAAGACTATTGAGGAGAAATTGTGGCACTATTTTTCAATTACTGATCCTTTAATGAAAATCATGCGAGATTCACAATATCTTTATGCAATATATTTTTCCTACAGTTTGTGATCACTACAAAATGAAAGGTTAACATTTATTTGAATGGCATTTTGCGGCATACAAGGCATTGGCTCTGGAAGGACAATCTGCTGGGGATCGAATTTGCTTCATGATTGGTCGTCTGTTATAATGTTGATTCATTTCTGACTTGTTCATTGTTTTATATTGTATTCTAATCATTTTTTTTAAATATACCTGTATGTTTTTAATTACAGTACACCATTAATGTGTTTTTACTTACAGTACTTAACCAATAAAATAAATTGCTGCTTTATTTAAATATACCTGTATGTTTTTAATTACAGTACACCATTAATGTTTTTTTTACTTACAGTACTCCACCAATAAAAATAATGTTGATTGTTGTAGATTGTATTCATACTGTCAATGTTTTTACTGTATTGGGCACCATTAATGTTTTTTTACTTATTGCACTCACAATAAAATAAATTGCTGCTTTATTTAAATATACCTGTATGTTTTTAATTACAGTACACCATTATCATTTTTTTTACTTACTGTGCATTACAGTACATCAAAACAGTATTAAAATGCGTTATCGGTATTTGTATTATTATTACAGTAGAACACACATACTGCACTGTAATACATGTACAGAATAAATGCATACTTTTTATTTTTGGGGTTTATTATACAGTACAGTATGTAAAAAAGTATGTAATAAAGCTCAGTTATTCTATCATAAGTAATAAAAATGGCACTGATTCAGATTCAGCAGTGTGGAAGCATTGTTACAAAAAGCGATATTATCCATCGAAATCCCTCCATTTCCCGTTCTCAGCCTGATGACTAAGGTTCTTTTCTGAGGAAGAAAAATAAATACTGTAAATACTGTAATGGTTAGTTCAAACTAGTCAGTCCCCTAAAGAAGTTCCCACAGTCAGTCCCCGCAGTCCCCTCGGTCAGTCCCAACAATTATTTTTTCGGGGGCATCTCTTCTTCACATACAGTACATGCATGCGCCTAGATGTGATGAGACGTGTACTGTATGCGTTTCAACAAGGTTCCAATGCGCATGCGCCTAACTGTAGAAGCTGCGCAGCCAATGATACAGTATTGCTGGACTGCATTTTGGCAAATTGTGACTACAAGAACTAAATAACCATAAGCAAAGCGATTGATTACAGGAGAATCGCTTTACTGTGCATTGATATTGATATGGTAAAAAAAGAATTAAATACGGCAGCTGTACCCACCATAGACGTTGCCATTCGGTTGGCGCCGAGCCACTGGCGCCGAGCCACTGCCAGTCCCGTAGTCTTGATTATACACGCAGTTGACAGGTGACAGCAGGCCTGCTACACCTGTAGTTGACAGCTGATAAAGCTGGAAATCGCTTTGATACATGCAAGCTTGCTGGTATCTGTACGTGAAATCCTTATCAGGCTGCAGGTATCCAAGCGGGGGCTGATAGCAAGGGTTGCCAGTCAGCAGGTTTTCACAGATGGTCGGACCGTTATTGGATGCCGGTGCTGGCACTGGCACATTGCTTGCCTGGGACTGATGATTCTTAGTTGGTTTTACCATGATCTTTCGCCTTTTGAACTCTCCATGATCAAAGATACTGGAAAATTCAGGGGCAACACATCAATACCCTCCTCCTGTAACTCCGGGTGCAGGAGCTATACGAAAAAAACGTGGATCGATACATAACTTTTTCCTTATCGCACGCTTCCACCCCAGAGCATCTGGTGAAAATTTGTAATAGTCATAATTTTCGATAAAATATTAATAAATTTGGCCAACTGTGACCATCTTATCATCTGCTGAACTAATTGCTGACCATATTAAATAAGCGTACGTTATGTTGGGCTTTAGGAACACGGACTGCAGTGGTGTACTCATCTATGGACTTCTCTGGACAATGGAATAGAACACCAGACACTTTGCATTTAATTTTTAATATGAAACGCCTAAATAGATACAATGTTGTACAACTTCTTCAGTACCAAGGTCAATTCACAAAGGACCACTGTGGTATTTTTGAAACACCTGGAAGTCGACACATTACTGAAGCGCATGCGAATTACAATTCATGAATATCTGCCGCCTGGCGGATACGCAAAGTATTGCAACCAATTAAATCTGAAACATTCTCATTAAATAGATCAAGCACGGGTGACGCCGGCATGATTGCGACATGAATACGGCACAAATGCCGCACGAACGCGGCGAAGCGCTTGGCATTTGAAAAAAGTCACCGGAAAATATCGGTGAAGTGTTAGAATAAAAGGGGCCGCGGCTGTACATACAGCTGCAGCGGCCGTTATTCAATCACTTCACGTGTTGTGTACATCGGAATACCGATGTCATGACGCGGGATGTCTTCCAACCTTACTGCCTTAAGACGTGAGTGTGGAGAGTGTAGAAAATGGCATTTTAGAGTTCTGTTTTTTAAACACCTTAAATTGACACAGTAGCACAGTACTGTACACATTGCAATTCAATTCCTTCCATTGCACACAAAGAAACAGAATCCATGAAATTAAACAAAGCAATCGCGACAAGCGTGGGTGCCTGGGACGATTGACCGCGTTCATGCTGCATAGAGTAAAGCAGAGCACATGAAATTGGTGCCGTGATTTATTTGAATAACGGCCACTGCAGCTGTATAAAAAACATCAAAACAAGCCAAACAAGCATTTGCAATACAAGCATTAATTGTCCCTGTATGTATATATATAGCCATATGTATACATAAATACAGGGGCAATAAATGGGCATAAAAACCAATTCAATGACATTAAAAATACATAACAACCATATATTGTCTCAGTATGTACAGTATGTATGTATGTATGTATGTATGTATGTATGTATGTATGTATGTATGTATGTATAGCCATAGGGACATACATAAATACAGGGACAATAACTTTGCCTTTAAAAATAATCTATCACATTAAAAAAAAGTTGTAAAAGTAAAATAACATACATTTATTTGGTTTACTTACCTTTAGATGACCTCACCCATCGAATCCCGGGAACACCGCATACTCACAAACTAATATACGCACAGGAAACATGTAAAAAATAAAATCCCAAGTCTTTATCTTCTTTCTTTAAATTTGTAATCCATACCGTCACTCTTCGGGGGTCTTCTGGGGTCTTCCCTGAGTCTTCTGGGGTCTTCTGTCTCTTCATTCGGCACGCCCTTGTCCTCTTCTTCCTACAGAAGGTCCTCCCTCCTCGGCTTCTTGATCTAAAATGAGGCGTCATAGGCTTTTATTGGCTTATGACGTCACATTTTCCATCAAATGGGCAGTGAAAACCATGTGATTTTGTGGTTTTGTGAGTTTTTTGATGACGTCATGTAAAGGTAATGAAGCCAGCCAATCAGAATGGCTATGCTTCATTTCCCTTTAAGATGACGTCATAAAAAGCAAAATTGACTCCTTCACATGGTACTTGGACCTATCAGATCGTGGGAACTAAATCCCCAATCTGATTGGCAGTAGTAGACAATGTCACAGAGTTTTGGGGAGAAAGGATATGACGTCATACAAAGGGAGTCACATTTAACTTGATAATGGGGAAGAGTAGTGAAAACAGCGCTAATGCTATAAATATAAAAATAGTGACACAAATGTGACAAACATAAATGTAATGCACTTATAAACTTAAAGTGGGGGCTGCCAAGGCAAAAAGGTTAACACAAACCAATATAGACAATAAAAACAAAATACCGGCGCCTCCAAAAATATATATATAAAACCTGACCAAATGTAAAGTCCGATATAACTGAAGAGAAATCCTGGGAGGGATCTTCGATGAAGTCTCATGGGAGGACAAACAAACAAATAAGACAAAAACAAGAAAGAAACAAGAAAAAGATCATAGTGCAACTAAAAACAACAATAAATAAATAAACACTGAAAAAATTGGCAAGGAAATAATTACAAATGTAATGTAAGTGAATAAAAATATATAAATAAAACAACAAGCACATGTATGTTGGGCTAGAGACACTATTAAAGCTATGACATCTGGTAGGGGTAAAATTAAAACCCTTCTTACAGCAAGGCTGAAAGATATAAGCCCGTAGCACAACTGTCCAGTAGTTCAGACCAATGCCTTGGTAATAGATGGTGGTAGCACAGCCTCCAAGGTCCACGGTGCCGGGATGGCCACTGCTGCCACACTCGCAGGGTTCCAGGTGTGTGAGTGGTGCCGCAGGGAAGAGCCGGGACCCCACGCTGCCGGAGGGATCACCGGAGCAGCTCACGCAGACCCAAGAGTCGCGCGATAGACTGCGCTGCAGTGTGACGTCACCGCACTTTTTCTAATTCTTCTGTCATGAACTTTAACATTTAACATGCTAACTGAGGCCTGTATAGTTTGAGATGTTACACTTGGGAGGATCATTTTCTTTGGGCAACTTTAGATGTGTCATCTTTATACACTTGTATTCACCATGCACAGGGGATTGAAGCTGTTACATATTTTTTGCACCAAGCAAACACTCTTTCCACTTCTCAACAACAATGTACACTGGCGACACATTTTATTCGAGCTTGGCTAGTCCCACGAATTCGGGTATTCCCGGGTGTATTGAGGTTTGTGACTGTTTTCTGCCCGAGTGCATTGGGTTATTTTCCAGGCAGGGATTGAAGCATTTTATTCCCGCTGGCTGCAATACTGCACAGTATATATATATATACTGCATTACAATTCATGAATTTATGCCATCTGGTAGACACGCGAAGCATTGCAGCCTATTAAATCCTAATCATTATCATTTAACAGATCAGCCGCCCGTCAGCCAGGCATGAACCCAGGCTGGGAAGGCAAACGCAACGGGGCTTGTCAGAGGTGAGGAGCGGCGCATTCCAGGTATCTGCCAGGTACATACTGGGTATTTGCTCGAATAAAGTGTGTCGGTGCAGTATGTATATAATACATTCACGGACACTGAATGGGTGTATTGTATGTGAATTTTGTATGTAAATGCATTGTATTTTATGCTGTATTATTGCCCCTATATGTTATGTTTATCTATCTGTATGGATAGACATACAGGGATAATAATTGATTGTTTGGCTCATGTTTAGGTTCTATTCATGTATGGATAATGTATTTAGCATCTTTATTTTGTCATTGTAGTGAATAATGTAATTTGTATTTAGCTAAAGGCTTCTTTATGGTAGTAAGATTAGAATGATGGTGGTTACTTTAAATTAGAATTGTTTTGGCAATGGTTTGGCTTAGCAATTGAATAGGGAATTGTATAATTGATTTGTATTGTATTTTAATTGTTTGAGGAAATGGATTAATTGATTGATGCTAATTGTATTAATGTTGGTTAGTTTCTAATTGATTTTCAGGATGGCATTGGTGGTTAGGGGACATTGTTCATAGTGTATTTTATTGTTACATATATTTTGCATAGTGTTATATGATGCACATATTAATTGCATCATGTACACACTCAATGCATTTGTGTGACATTTCATAGACATTTGTGTAGCTGCAGTTTTTTTTTTTATATTTGCAATGGTTGCTGGATTTATTTTAACATGCAATGTGGTGGTTTTAAAATGAAAAATTCATGTTTTGATTTGTGGATGTTTTATGTGTTTTAATGGGCAAATAATATATTATCCATATCTGGATAATAGTTATTTTGCACATTATTGTACTGTATGTGTTGGGGGGGGGGTGTATTGGCCCCAAGGGTATGTGGGTTGGCCTCCCTTGTGGGTAGTGGTCGAGGGTGGTTAGGCCTCACGGGGTGGGGGGTTAGAGTGGGAGGGTATGTAGGCCTCCCGAGTGGTGGGTGAGGGTGGGTTAACCCCTTAATGACTGTAGCGGTTAATAACCGCTATGGTGATTAAGGGGTTAGGGGACATTACATTGGCTATTGTAATTGTTGTGCATGTTTTGCAGCACCGTAGGGGCATGGGCAGAATGAAGATGAGGATGAAGATGGCCTTCATCATGGGTGCCTGTAAAACGTAAGTGTTAAATGTTTTGACTGTATTTATTGTAATTTATATATATTTAAAATGGGCAAATGCACACCACCCTGTGGGAGGCCCATAAGGCTACTCTCAGAGGCTCCCTCATGTGCCTAGCTGCTAGATGCAGAAGGGAACAGGAGAAACAGAAAAAAGCCCTACAGGAAAAATTATCGGCCCTAACAGAGGAACATAAAGTTTCCAAGGATGATGGCACCCTAAGTGGACTTTTAGAGACCAAACAGCAGTTGAATATTAGATTGGCCTCCCAGGCGGAAAAGGAGATGAGCTGGTCCAGGCGTAGGTACTTTGAGAAGGCGAACAAACCGGACACCCTATTAGCAAATCGACTCTGAAACCAAATTCCTAATTACCATATACAAGCTATACGCACACAAGGGGGAGAGCTTACTTCTAATCCTAAACGGATCGTAGCGGAATTCAAAAGCTACTACGAGACGCTCTACGATGGCGGTAAGGTCATACACAATCAAAAGACGAGGGACAATCTCAGGGAATTCTTAAAAGATGCCAAATTACCGACATTGAGCCGGGTGGAGAAGGAAGAGTTACAGACGGACTTCTCTTTAGAAGAGTTAACGGTAGTTGTAAAGTCACTTAAACCTGCCAAGGCGCCCGGTCCAGATGGTTTCTCCAACTTATACTATAAAAAATACTTGAAAATTTTAGCCCCACATCTATTAAAACTATTTAATTCGATCTTACATGCGGCCTCGTTTCCAGCTCAGATGCTTTAGGCGTCCATATCCCTGATCCATAAACCTGGTAAGGACCCGGCAGACTGTAAGAGCTACCGGCCCATCTCGTTGATTAACACGGATGTTAAAATTTTCTCCAAATTACTAGCCAATAGAGTGGGTATTGTCCTTCCCAGGTTAGTTCATCCAGATCAGGTGGGGTTCATCGGAGGAAGGCAAGCGGCAGACAATACCAGACAGATAATAGATTTGGTGGATTTGGCAAAAAAACAGAATATCCCGTCGATGGTACTGATTCTGGACGCAGAGAAAGCCTTTGACAGGATCGATTGGCCCTACTTGAGGAAGACGCTTGGGGCATTTGGCTTTGAGGGACGTCTCTTGGAGGCCATCATGGCCTTATACGAGGGGCCAACGGCAAGGGTGCGGCATCAGGGGTTCCCATCAGAGCAATTTCAAATTCGGAGCGGCACACGTCAGGGATGCCCGCTGTCCCCCTTGCTGTTCGCCCTATGCGTAGAACCCTTGGCGGCACATATCAGAAACAACCCAGATATTACGGGAATAGCTGTAAAAGGGCAGTCACACAAAGTGGCGCTCTACGCGGATGATGTGATCCTGACATTATCAAATCCTCTTACCTCCCTGCCCAATGTCTTCTCAATTATGGGGACCTTCAAACAAATTTCAGGGTTCAAAATTAATCAGGCCAAGTCCGAAGCTCTCAATATAAATTTACCTAAACCAGTAGAAAAACTAATAGGACTCAATTTTAATTTTAAATGGCAACCCTCTATGATCAAATACCTAGGGGTTTATATCACGAAGGAGTATAAGGCTTTATATAAAGCAAATTATCCCAGGTTGTTTCAGACTCTTCGAGAGGATTTCCGGAGATGGGCGGAGTGTAGCATCTCGTGGATAGGCCGTATTCATAGTGTGAAAATGAATCTCCTGCCACGGGTGCTGTACCTTTTCCAGGCCCTCCCGATCCCCCTGATAAAAGACGATATCCTCTCGCTTCAGTCCTTAATAACAAAGTTTATCTGGAATAAAAAAAGCCCACGAATCAATAAAGCAATCTTGAGGAGGCCGACCTCGAGAGGAGGGTTGGGGGTGCCATGCTTGTTCGCCTACTACGAGGCAGCCCAGCTGAGCCAGATTGTGCAGTGGCACACAGATCCGAACCTTCGGAGGTGGGTAGCATTAGAAAAAGAATGCTGCGCACCGGTAGATATTCACCTAATCTGGCTGCCCAAAAAATGTCGAGCCGCTATGCGGACTCCGCTGCAGACCATGGTCAGCTCCTTAAAGACTTGGGATGCTGTTAAGTTTAAGTGTCCTCTCACATCCCCGAACTCTCTGATGACTCCCATGTGGGGGAATCCAAACTTTGCTCCAGGTATGGATAGCTCTATTTTCTCAAAGTGGATTCAAGCAGGGTATCTCTTTCTAAACGATCTGGAGGGCAGGCAATATATAAAAACATTTGATCATATTAAAGAGGAGAAAAATATACCGAACACCGAATTCTTTAGATACCTCCAGATCAGGGCCTTCTATAACGAAGCCCCAATTCGGCCCCGGAGAACAAATTTTGAGCAGCTCTGTTCAAGAGATACGGACACAAGGAGACTAACCTCTAGAATGTACAGGGAAGTAGTGTGCCTGGAGACGGACTACCAACCCAAACTTAATTACATGAGACAGTGGGAAGCTGACCTGGGAGAGACGTTAGAAGACGAGGACTGGGATAGGATCCTGCAGGTGGCCGCTAAAAGCTCTATCTGTACCACATTAAAGGAGAACGCATATAAAGTCCTGATGAGGTGGTATTATACGCCCACTAAATTATCTAAATTTGTCAAAGGCTACTCTCCGCTCTGCCCCAAACAGTGCGGAGACAGAGCGGACTTATTCCATATGCTGTGGTCTTGTACGAAGTTGACCCCGATTTGGGTGGAAATTAAAGATTGGCTTCAATGACTGTTAGAAGTGGAGATCCCCCTGGAACCATGGCTGTTTTTGTTGGGCAGACGAGTCTAGGGGCTATCAAATGCCACCCATAAATTGATTACACATCTGGCTACCGCCACCAGATGCGAGATCGCGGCATTATGGAAACAACCGGATATTCCAATTATTCCCAAGATCAGAAACAGAATTTGGTTTGTTTGCCGGATGGAACAGTTGACGAGTCTGGTTAACGACACCGGTTCAAATTTTCTAAAAGTCTGGGAGCCCTGGCTGGCCAGAAAGACATCCCGGGAATAGATATTACAACAATCCTGTAATGATAAGCAGTAAATGCGTACTCCGGTAATGAAACGGATCCATGACAGTATAGGGACAGGGAGCCGGAAGAGTGAGTGGGATCCATGCTACAATAGGGCCCCCTAGAAAGAGGTAATCAGAGCCTGAGCGGCAGGAGAGAAGTGGCCCTTGTTCTCTGAGAGAGAGGTCTATACATACGTAAGCGCACAGCGCCCTAGTGGAAGATTGTAGCCGCTTGGGTGGCAAGAGTCCAGAAAACCTGCACCCCCCCTGTCGCAAATACAGAACACTCCTCGCGCCTCCCTGCCCCTCGCGCCTCCCCGCCCCCCCCCCCCTCTTCCCTCCCTTCCCTCCTTTCTAGCTCGCCTGTGTGTTATGTTCCCCTGTTCGTCTCGTGAGTCTAGTATGTCAAGTTTTTGGTTGATTGTATAAAAACACAAAATGAGGTGATGTCATTGAAGCCAATGGATGGTGTTACCATGTATGTTTTATTTCACCCAATAAAATCAAAGTTGTAAAAAAAAAAAAAAAAATAATGGGCAAATGCATTATTATCCATATGTGGATAATAGTAATTTTGCCCATTACAGTATAGTATGTGTTAGGGGTTGTGTTGTGTGTTGTTTATTGGGGGCAATTGTCCCCAATAAACATGCTAATGTGCCTTAACCCCTTCATTGCCTTAGCGGCTGTCCGCTAAAGTAATGAAGCTACATTAATATATTTTTATTAATAGTGTGCAGGAGCAGGGGGTCCCCTGAGATGAACCGCATTTATTTCTGCCTCAGAGACCCCCTGCTTTCCGAGTTACAGGCCCCGGTTTGGGGCATCGGTGCCAGTGCGGACGCCATCTTTATTTATTATTTATTTATTTCTAAAATATTTTACCAGGAAGTAATACATTGAGAGTTACCTCTCGTTTTCAAGTATGTCCTGGGCACAGAGTAAAACAAATAATACATGGTTACAAGTACAGTTACATAAATGAACAGGGTATACATTATATACAAGACATTGCGTGCACAGTTAAAGAAAATATATATTATGAGCGTATGAAACAGTTACAGACCAGGTTAAAATGTGAGACAGCCTTAGATTTGAAAGAACTTAAACTGGTGGTGGATGTGATAGTCTCTGGTAGGTTGTTCCAGTTTTGGGGTGCACGGTAGGAGAAGGAGGAACGTCCGGATACTTTGTTGAGCCTTGGGACAATGAACAGTCTTTTGGAGTCTGATCTCAGGTGATAAGTGCTGCAAGTGGTAGGGGTGAGGAGCTTGTTCAGGTAGCTGGGTAGCTTGCCCATGAAGAATTTAAAGGCAAGACAGGAAAGGTGAACTTTGCGCCTAGACTCTAGTGTTGACCAATCTAGTTCTTTGAGCATTTCGCAGTGATGTGTGTTGTAGTTGCATTGGAGAATAAAACGAGAAATTGATTTGTAGAGGGTGTCAAGTTTGCTAAGGTGGGTTTGAGGTGCCGAGCCATATACTATGTCTCTATAGTCAATAATTGGCATTAGCATCTGCTGTGCGATATGCTTTCTGACCAGGAGACTTAGGGAGGATTTGTTCCTGTAAAGTACCCCTAGTTTGGCATAGGTCTTGGTTGTCAGGGTATCAATGTGCATCCCGAATGTTAAGTGGGAGTCAAACCATAAGCCCAGGTATTTAAAACTAGTGACAGGTGTTAGGGTGGTGTTAGCGTTGGTTCTAATCAGGAGCTCAGTCACTGGAAGCTTTACAAATTTAGTCTTGGTCCCAAATACCATTGTTACAGTCTTGTCAGTGTTTAAAAACAGTTTGTTTTGAGAAATCCAGTTTTCGAGTCTCAAAAAGTCAGACTGAAGTATGTGTTGAAGGTCAGAGAGGCTATGGCTGTGTGCATATAGGATTGTGTCATCTGCATACATGTGTATTGAGGCTTCCTTACAAGCTGTGGGAAGATCATTAATGAACACTGAGAAGAGTAGGGGCCCCAGAACAGAGCCTTGCGGGACACCACAG